>VWZS01006489.1:1126052-1142024 GCA_013397075.1 Rhabdornis inornatus
GGAACCCTGAGGCGCGGGGCGGGGGCTCCTCTCCGGGACTACCGGCAGCCGGTGGGGCTTCTGCCACCCCCCGGCTGCTGAACCCACCGCGTGTGCCCTGAGTCCGCACCCCCAAAACCTACCCACCGGGGGTCACCAAGGACCGGCGTCCCTCGGGGAAACTGAGGCAGGGGAAGATGCGCCCCGGCTCTACTCCACTCCCGGCAATTCCCGACCGAGGGCAACCTCCAGCCCGTCTTCCCGCTACATCCTTCCCTCCGCGGCTCACCTGGTGCCGGCGGCGGGGCAGGGGGCGCGGACCTGCAGCCCGGCCGCGATGCGGCGGCACGGACGATGTAGGCGCTCTGGCGCTGCCGCACCGCCCTCCGCCGCTCCTTCCCTCCCTCCGCCGACGCTGCTTCCCCTCCCCTCCCCTCCCTGCAATTAAACCGCCAGACCCTGGGCAAGAGTCATCCCCGCGGCGGCGGACCGGGAGCAGCCGGTCCCTGCAGACACACAAACCCGGCCTGATTCACCCCGGATTGTGACTAACCGCGGGGAGCCGGCCCGGGGCGGGGGACAGGGAGGGACGGGGACAGAGCCCTCCTCCTCCTCCTCCCCTCGGGGTTGAGAGGCCGGCTCTGGTGCGGGCACACCGAACTCCTTTGGGAGGTCCCCACTCTCACCCAGCTGGAAGGTGACAGGCACATTCTGGGATAAGGATGCAGGGACAAAAGGGCCCCCTACTCCAGTCCCAGGTCCCTGGGGCGGTGGACGGGGTGGCTGTGCCCTGGCGTGGTCAGCAGAGAACAAGGAGCCACAGCACAGTGGGTTCTGCCAGCATGGTACCAAGTCCCACGGTGCCTCTCCCAGTCCGATGACAGCAGCACGTCTCCAGGTGCTGGCGGCACGTCCCCACCACTATCAACAGGGAGCGGCCCTGGGGCGTGCAGTTTCCCGGGGCAAACCCACGGGCACAGTGGAGTGAGTCAGCAGGGATGGTGCCGGCAGGGCTATGGGCAGTGTGGACAGGGTTGTGCCCCTCAGCACCGGGGTGGCCCCATGACACTGTGCTGCCTGGGCGACCACAAACATACCAGCTCTGCTCACCCGTGGGGTACATGGTCAGGTATGCTGGGGGTGCACCTTCCCTCCCTGCTTCCCATAGCTCTGCCAGTGCCCACAGTCTCCCCTGTTCCCTATCCCGATGCAGGCTGGCTGGCAGTCCATTCCCCTCTCTACAATATCTACCACCCTCCCATGCAGTACCTGCCCTCAATAACTGTGATGATGTCGTTCATCTGGATATGCAGCTTGTCCGGTTCCTCAAAGTCCTGCAGCGCTCTCATGTCGGTGGGCTGAGCCTGGAGGAGAGGTCGATGAGGATAGGGGATGCAGCCCCCATGTCCATCCTCTTTTGAGGCCAGACCCAGCCCAAAGGAGGGCAGAGAGGCCCCAAAAATGGGCAAGAGACAGCATCACCACTAGCCGCTCCTCAGCTGTCACATCCCTGGGGTATGTGATGGCAAGGCAGCAACCAGGTGCTTCCTGCTGTGACCATGTCACCACCCTCCACCTCCCAGCCTGCAGGGCTGCCTGGCCTGAGCTCCCCCATGTCACTTCCCACCCACCTCGGCAATATTCTTAGCTCTAACCATGCTCGAGCAGAGCTAGCAGGACAGGGTGCTAGGGCTCCTGTCCCCCTCCATGCTGACCCACCTCCACCAAGAAGTCTCTCAAGGCCACAAACGTGGGCCGGTCCTCAGGCTTGTGTGCCCAGCACTGCAGCATGACATTGTAGATGTCCTGGGGACAGTCTTCAGGCCGCGGAAGCCGCTCACCCTCTTTGTCTATCTTGTGCAGGATCTGTTGGACAGGGTGTGCTGTCAGGGTGTCCCAGATCCCCCTCAGCACCAGCAGGGTGAGGTGAGGGGGCAGGTCCCTGCCATACATCTACCTGGCTGCCATTGAGGCCAATCCAAGGCTCCTGACCATAGGTGAACATCTCCCAGAGGGTCACTCCGAACATCCACGTGTCGCTGGCATGGGAGAAGGTGCGTGTCTTCAGGCTCTCAGGAGCACACCTACAGGGGGAAGGACACGAGCATCAGGAGGCCGTGGGTGCTGCACTTCCAGGTCTCCCCTTCCCCAAGGCTCACCAGGCAAAGGGGACTTTGCGATGCTCCTGCATCACATAGTGATCATCATTTTTGGGCAGTGCCCGCATCAATCCGAAGTCTCCAATCTTGACGAGCTCATTGGAGGCCAGCAGGATGTTGCGGGCAGCCAGGTCGCGGTGGATGAAGCGCTTAGACTCCAGGTAGGCCATGCCTTTGGCCACTTGGATGGCATACTGGCACAGGGTAGAGATGAGGAAATGGCCCTGGTTCTTCCGCAGGCGGTCCAGGAGGGAGCCCAGTGGGGCCAGCTCTGTCACCTGGGCCATGGGATGAGGACAGCAAGCAGGTCAGTCCAGGGCCACCCTGGTTGGGCTGGTTTCCAGCCTTCTTGTGCCCCACTGGAGATGCCAGCAGAGGACTTGGGGTACAGACCCAGCCCGGCTTTGCTCATGCCATCATGTGGGACCTCCACATGGGGGTGCCATTGGGGCGGGCCCCATCCCCCCACACTCACCATCTTCATGGGGTGGGAGAGCACCACGCCATACAGGCGGATGAGGTTCCTGTGATCCAGGGAGTGCATGGCATTCACCTCCCGGATGAAGTCGTCCAGTGCCTCCGGCTGGCTCAGCACATCTGTCTTGAGGCACTTCACTGCCACATTCAGCTATGGTCAAAGCAGGGATGAGCTCCGAAGTGTCTTCCCCTGAGTGTGGTCCCATTGCCTGGCTCCCCAACCCCCAGAACAGCCCCTCACCGTCTTGCCAGCAGGTGTGCACCACTCGCCGCGACGCACGACTCCGAAGGAGCCGTCACCCAGCTTCTCAAAGATGGAGAGGTCCCGCTCCCGCACAAGGCAGGTGAGGGAGTGCTGGCCCCCAGCTTCAGGGGGTGGTGGTGTGGGAGGCTTGCGGAAGGTACTCTGGGGCTGGGGTGGCAGCTCTGACTCTGGGCGCTTCCCACTGAACACCTGTGGGACATGGAGGAAGGTGAAATGCGGGCATGGAAAGACCCTAAGCCCTTGGGTCTGTAAGTGACAAGTGCTGGCACAACCCCTTGCTTTGGCTGTACACACTGGAACCTAGTGATGACCCCTAAATGGTGATGACCCAGAGAAGGCTGGCTGTGGGAGAAGGCTCCATTCACCCTGCTGCCACAGCAGCAGGATGAGCTGTGATTCCCATGGAGGGAAGAGGTTGTTCCTCTTGCAGCAGCTCTGCAGCAGCCACAGCAAACCAGGCTGGTAGCCAGAGGGCCCTGGGCACTCCTTGGCCCGGCTGAGGCCACACAATGTGCCTGGGAACAAAGCCAAGGAAAACCTTCAGCTTGGGCTGAGTGTGGTGACACATCCCTGCAAGACGTGGGCTTTGCAATGTGTGCTGGCTACCACTACTTAGAAGGGATGGGCTCTCCTTCCATCTCCCTCAGCTGGGACAGATGATGTGCTCCATGGGAGAGGGTCCATCCCAGTCTCGATGCAGGATGTGCAAGGGCTGGGCCCAGCATGTGTCTGGGGTGGGAGGTGGCATTCCTGCTATTTGTTCTTTAATAGAACTAGCCTTCTATTAAAAGCCTGTCCTCATCATATCCCAGCACAGACAAGTCATGCAGGGGGGAGGCCATAGCCCAGTGCTCAGCTGGCAAACTGGGCTCTGCCAAACTCTGCTTCTCTGGGGTGCTGGGTGCCAGAGGTGCCAGCAGTACCAGCTTTGGATGGGATGATATCAGGGCATATGTGAGCATCCCAAGGTCTCCTGTCACAGTGTGTCCCAGTCTGCAGGTACAGGGCTTTTCCCCCCTCGCTGTGAGGCAGCAGGGTGGGCAGTGTCCTGGGCACCACTGCTGCCCACAGAGCTGTCTGGGGCAAGGCTCTCTGGTTCATTTGCTGCAAACAAGTTTCCTGACAAAGAGGCAAATAACATGAGGGAAATGAATTTTCCAAGTGCTGGGGTAACAGGGCTGTCCTTTGCTGGGAAGTGACCCAGGAGCCTGAGGGGGACTGGGGTGCACACTGGCAGGGTCACACCACAGGTGGGGGGTATGGATGGCAGGAGCTTCTGCCCATTTCCCTATCAGCCTCCAGGGATGTAGGGGAGCCAGGCACCCTGAAAGGGTACTGGGAGGGGTCCAGCTCTTCCTGTCTGCCTCAATTTCTCTGCTACACCTGTCCCTCTCCCATCCCTACCTTGCTCATCCAGGATTTCCGCTTGCACATGGCTTTCCTCCGCTTCACTGCCTCCCACAGCCGCCGCTGGCCTGCAGGATACAGGGACACAGTGATTGTCACAAGCCAGTTGGGGTAGGGGTCCCCTCCAACCCCATATACTCCTGTGGGCTTCCCAAAAGATGCTGCACATCCAGACAAGGGTAAGGGGAGAGGTTTGGGGGGATGTACGCACCGGGGCGTCCCATGCCGATCTTCTCCAGATCCTCATTTTTGACGTACTCGAAGTGGGAGAGGCGTGTGACGTTGAGCTCGTCTCGGATGCGCAGGAAGTACTGCTGCAGCTGCAGCTCAGTGAGCAGCTCCAGCAGCCAGTCCGTGCCCTCCTCCGCCTGCATGCTACAGCTCAGCCTCTGCTGGGACAAAATATCGGTTGGGGCAGCCCTGCTCCACTCCCCTCTGCCCTATCCCCACTGGGGAATCACCCAGAGGAGCTCCAAACCAAGGCTGGGGTACTGCTGTGAGGGATACTAGTGGAGTCATCTCCTGAGCCTGTCACCACCTCTCTGGGGGAGAGGCACCCCAATCAGCAGGACCCCCAGAGATAGGAAAGACCCCCCAGTCTGCCCTGTCCTGTCCACAGAAGCACCAGCCCACCCCTCCATTCCAGCACAGGCTATCCCCTGGTCAGGGGTTCCAAGGACACAAGAGGAAGCAGAAGTTCAGGACAGATGCGCCTGCTCAATTCCCTCTGCTCAGCTGGAAGGGCTGAGCTGGAGGTGACAGCTGTCCCCAGCAAGGACAGCCACCTTGGCATGCCCGCACGTTTGGCTGAGTTGTAGTACAGTGGGTCTCCTCTGCCACGGGTGGTGGCACCTCACTGGGCAGACAGGAACATCTGGAGGCTTCTGGAGGGTCCTGTTGCTCCAGTGCTGAGGTACGGAGCACCCCAGTGCTGCCGGCATCAGCCCCCAGCCATGCCAGGACATGGAGAGGAAGGGCTGGAGCCCCACACTCCCCCCGCACTCCCCATCCCTGCCTGTTGTCCCGGCTCTCCCCCACTTTAATCACCACCTTTCTGGAAGTGACATGGCTCTGCCTCCTCCTGCTGAGAGCGGGTGGGAGGTTGGGACCCGCCATCCCAGCTCCACAGCGTGGCAACCCCCTCCATCCTCTCCTCTTCCCTGGGAGACGACATGGCCTCTGGCGTCTTCACCCGCTGTGCTCGGCTCCCTCGGCCGAGTCACCGCAATTACAATCCTCGGCACTGGGCTAAAAATACGGCGGGCGCGGCGAGCAGCTGGGCACGGGGGCGCATGGGGGCATGCAGGGCCACACGGGGCGAAGGGACCTGCGGCTCCCCGCCCGCAGGCGACGGGGACAGGGCCGGGTGACGGCCAGCGTAGGGTCTGCCCGGGGCGAGGGTCGGCACTTACTCGGTAGAGGCGGAAGCGGGTGAGGAAGGGGAAGGATCGGTGCAAAGCCTGGAAGCGTCGCATCCTGCCTCGCTGCCAGCCCCTGGCACCGCCGATGTCCCTTCCCCGGTGCCGGCGTCCCACGGCGGAGCCCGCTCACCGCAGCCGGGGCACCCGAAGTCCCTTCATTTGTGCTACAGAGATGTCCCCTGGGCTCGACCGCCCCATAGACCTCTCTGGAGCGGGCAGGGGGTTCGGGCTGTCCGTCGGCCGGACGCGGGCTATGGCTCTGCCCCTCCTTCCATCCGGCTCTCGATCCTCTGGCCGGCCGGCCCTCCCCTTCCCCAACGCAACGGGGCCGGGGCAGGGGGGTGGCGGCAGGCAGGGCTGGGGGTCACTCCCCTGGCTGGAGCCACTTCCCGGGGACCCCTCGCTGGCAGCGGGGTTTGGTCCCGGTCGCCTGCTCGCAGCGCTGCCCAGGAGGGTTATTTTCAGCCGGGCTGGGACGCGCGCCCAAGGGGCCGGGCTCCCATCAATGTCCCGCTTTCTCCCTTGTTCGGCGGTCGCCGGCAGCTGGGAGCCCGGACCCTCGCTCCCATTGCCATGGAAACTCGCCCTGGCCTTGGGAAACGCTCCCAGGCCTCAGTTTCCCCCCCAGGAAGCAGGGAGGGAGGGAGACAGAAGAGACATCCGGCTCTCTGCTCCCCAACCGAGGCCACAGGCATGATGCCAGGGCAATGGGCACTGCGGGGGGAGTTTCTGGCTCGGAAAACATATCCGCTGCCCAGCTGCCAGACCCCACGAGACTCTGCCATGGGGCACCACCAGCACCCTGGGGCTTGCTCCCCTTCCCTGGTGGGACTGTCACCTAACCCCAGCAGTGTTGTCTGCCCCTGGGCTCCCCAGGGAGAACAGCTGGCCACGCCGGCAGCCACAACGTGAGAGAGGAAAGACCTACAGCAACCTCTTGCCACAGCCACCACCTGCCTGGCCCTCCAAATCGTGGCCATTGCTGCGCCATGAGGGCAGCTAAGAGGGACTTAAGTGCAATCCCAGGAGGAGTCTCCACTGGGGTTTCCACTGCTACTGGGATCCCAGCTGGCACCCGGCAGCAGAAGCACGGGGCACAACAAGCCCATTGACTGGGGACAACTGGGCACAGTGCCCTCGGCACCAACCTCTGCCACGCGCCAGCTTCCCCCGTCCCGGCTCAGGGGACACCAGGGATGGGGGGGTGCCCTGCCTTGACAGAGCATCACCCTCATCACACAGAGATGGCACCCACTGGGACTGGAACCGAGTGCACTGCCTCCTGCACCCCCAAATCCCAGGTGAGGCTGCCCAGTTCAGTGCTCACATCGGGAGTACAGGCTTCCAAAAGGGAACGGGGAACCCAGCTTTGCCCACCATGCCAGGGGAGGTTCTGTGCCTCAGTTTCCCTCTCTGAGATAGACAGACACACACAGGGAGTGATCCTTCAACCTCGACTCTGAGCTGGGCAGGGAGTCCTGCCAGTTCTCCCATCCTGAGGTGGGGAAGTCACAAATCCCCTAGAGCCGCCGCACAGGCGCTGCTCAGCCCTTGGTGCGCTGCACGCCCCTGTCATGCATACCCATCCCTGCAGCGCCAGGGATGCACCCTACGTGCACCCAGGCTCATGCACGGTGCGGGGTGAGGATGCTCACGTGCACCCCAGGACCACACAGGAGCAATCCCCCCGCGTGCCTCCCGCCACCTGCACAACCGCAGCCGCCCCCCACGCACGTCCCCTCCGCACCCCCTGGCTGCCGCCCTGCCCGGCCGCACGTGCGCAAACACCGCGGCACCGCCGCCGGCTCCGTCCTGCTCCCGCCTCCGCCCGACGCGCACCTGGAGCCGCCTGCCCCCTGCGCGCCCACGGATGCCCACCCCCGCCGTGCCACACTCGTCGCCTCCGCGCTTGTCTGGCAGCGCACACACCCGTCCGAGCTGGCACGTAGGGGGGTCAGCCCTCCCATCTTCCTCCCTTCCCTCCCCTCCATTACATCTATCCCTAATGACACCACAATACCTGTCCTACACCTCAAGTCCCCTGCATCTACACGTTCCCCACATCCATGCAAAGCCTGACATTCCCCAGGGACACCCCCATGTGGGGATGGCAGCATGCGGGGCCACCGTCTGGTTGTGGCACTGCAGCTGGGGGACAGTGTCCTTTGCTGGGCACCGTGCCCCCCCCTCCACGAGCAATGCCAGGCTTGGCTGAGCCTCGCTGCCTCACACCATTCCTCCATGCCTGTTTCCCCAGCAAGAAGCAGCAGGCAGTCCCCCTCCCGTAGGTCAGGATGGGAGCACAGCCGAGCAAGGGGGGGATGTCATGCTGCCGGGGATGCTGTGGGGTACAGCACATTCCAGAGGGTAGATGCCATGCAGGGACCTCCTGTGCTCCATGTCAGCTGCCAACCCATGCCCATCCTGGGGCCATCAAGCTCAGCCAGGTGTCCCCCGCTGCTCCCCTGTACCGATTCCCCCCCACTGACCCGCCGGCACGGCATGCCCGGGGCGATGTCCTGCCGGGGAGGTGACGTGGGCCGCCTGCTGCCCAGCCGCAGGGCCCGCTGCCCGGTGCTGTCCGAGAAGCTGTGGGGCAGAGGGCCGTGCACCTCCTCCTCCTCCTCGGCGCTGCTCAAGCGCTGGTAGTCGCATCTCTCGCCCATGACTGAGGCGGCGGCTGCGGCGCAGCGGCGAGCGGGGGGCTCTGCGGAGACGCCCGCGTCTGCCTGGGGGCGGCGAGGGCTGGAGCCGGGTTTGGGATCACATGGCAGAAAGTTGCTGCAGTTCCGGAAAACAGCGAGAGGGTGAAGGTGACCGCGACAGCAATGGTGGGGGTTGGGGGGGGGAGGATGGATGGAGGGATGCAGACGAAAAGGGAAAAGAGAAGGGGGGCAGCCCTTTTCAGCGCTGGTCCTCACCCCAGTCCCAGCCTGGCACCACTGTCTTCCTCCCGGCGCGGCAGCCCAGCCGCACACCTTCTGTCCCTGCTCCGGCTCCTGAGTGGAGAGGTGGTGGCATCGCCGCCAGCGCTGCGCTCGCAGCCCCCTTCTCCCCGCACCCCGGCACGGTGCACCAGGCAGCCAGGCGGAGGAGGAGGATGAGGGGGGACCATCGTCAAGCAGCCGTGACTCTATGGCAGGCAAGACGGGTAGGGAGGCACCTGCAGAGGGATGGGGGGCTCTGGCGCTGGCAGTATCCCCAGCATCCCTCCCGCTTCCCTGCGCAGGCAGAGGGGGATGGGATGCACCGGGAAGATGGCTGCTCCGCAGCGACCGGCCGCGCTGGCGCAAGCACGGCAGGGCTGGGACAGCAGCCAGGCCCCGGGGGTGCCCCTGGGATGGGGGTCCAAAGGCCACGCCAGGACCAATCCTCTCCCGCCACCCCCTCGGAGGGGGCTGCGGGTCTCCTAGATCTCTGCCACGCGCTGATGCAGCTGGCACAGCCCCCAGCAGGAAGCCACCTCCCTGGATGGGGAACCCCCCCACACCTGCACATCGGGACCGGCCTGTACCCCAACGCTGCCTAGCCACAGTCCTTCTCCTAGCCTCCGGACCAGAGCTGCAAGCAGGTTGAAATCGGGGGGTGAGGCTGCAGCCCCCTCAAAGACCCCTGTGACCTGCCTGTCCTTTGGGGCACAGCAGAGCCCCCAGGGACCAATTTGCTCCTAGTGCCAACGCCACAGGGCATGATGCCCCATTCTGACCCCCCAGAAGCACCCCAACGACCCATCACTGTTCTCCCCACAGAGCCCTGAGAACCTGGTGTAGCCAAAGGAGTGACACCAGGCTGCCAACGTGACAAGGCAGGGGGCAAGAGAGTTTCCTGCCCCTCTTCTCCCTCTCCCTGCTCCAGAGAAACAAACACTCCCAATCCCGGTGGGCATCTGCCCCGGCTGAGGGGCCGGGCGGGGACAGCCCCTTGGTGACTCCTCCTGCCATACCACGGAGGTGAGCTCAGCCGTGGAGCCGAGGCGGGCCGAGCCTGCGGCGTGGGAGCAGCGAGCCGCCCCCGCGCACGGCCCGCCGGCGTCACCGCGCTGGCACGCCACGGGACGGTGACTGATGCACGTGCTATGCCACCTTCCCTCCGGAACCAGCCGCCCTGTGCTACCCCAAAACCCTCACCAGCCTGCCCGGTGAAGGTGATGCTATGGGGATGAGTAGGGACAGCCCCTGTCCCCACAGCCCTAGGCATGGATTTGGGTCACACACCCACACGTCGGGTCCTCCTGGCCTCCCCAGGTTAAAGTGACACCAAAATGATTAGGTATTCCACAAGGGGACAAATGGCATTGTGCCCTGCCAGCCTTGACTCACCCGCCTGCAATTCCCACCCTGCGGGGGATCCCACCACAATGACAGCCACTGAATGGGGTGCACTGTCTTCTACCCTCCAGGGTGTGACAGTCACACTGAACACAAGGTGTCCCTCCTCTCTATGGGGACACTCGTGCTCCCCCAGCCCTTTGGGCCACCACACTTAGCCCCACATCCCTGGGACCAGTGCTACGGCATCCCCCATGCCCACCACCCCACAAAGAGGAACCCAGAAATTGGTGGGTCCCCAAAACAAGCTCCCAGAGGGGGATAGGGTCCCCTACTCACCTCCATCACATCACCCTGCTCAATGTCACAGCCCTCCTGCCACCTTCCTGCCACCTTCCTGGCAGCTGTGTCGCCTGGAAGTGATCTCACTGACTGCGGCGGCAGCAGAGCAGCCGCACCGTCACCCCGGGCTGGCTTGTTCAGCCCTGGCAAGGCCCCGAGGGCGGCCCCAAATTGTGGTGACACACTCCCCAGCCCGGCTGCCACAGCGCAGGTGTGCAGACACGCACATATCCACGCGTACAAACACACCACGCTCCCATCAGAGGCAGGGCTGCCGCCTGCATCCTGCCCACCCGTGGGATGCTGCTGCCACCCAGCACCCGGGGACTGTCCCCAGCCCCTCGCTGGACTGTGCCACTCCACATACCCCCATACCAGTGGGTGCTTCACCTGCCTCGGTGCTGGCACCTGATGCTGCTTGGCTGGCCGGATGGAGCAAGCAGGAGGTCTCGGGGGGCCAGCACGGAGGGCTGGTGATCCCCGTGGCAGGGGTGGCCGGGGAGGCCGAGGTGCCAGGTTCCTCCTCGCTGCCACCTCCGGGCTCCCAGAACCTGGCCCCATGGCCTGATCCTGCCCCCCAGCACAGAGCATCCCCTGCTCTGAGCCCCTGCCCGCAGCAGTGGCTGTGTGGGAAGGAAAGACACAGGCATGTGGGGGGGACCCACCATCCCAACACAACCCCAATCCCCTCCCTAAGCCTCTTTCCTCTGCTAAATCCGCTTTGCAGGTCGAGCTGGGGCGGGCTTAGCTTGTCTTGCACCTCCCAGCTCGTCAGCATGGGCAGCAATTGCTGACCCCATAACTGATACCCACCTCAGCCCCAAGCTCTCTGACCACGGCAGGGTCACAGTGCAGTGTTTTGGGGGACAAACATGCAAAGCAACAGTCCTTGGCACCCTCATTGTTGGGGAGGTGGAGAGGGCAGCAGGCTTGGCATCACTGAGCCCTGGTGTCACTGCCACAGTAGGGACCCTGTCACCCTGCCCTGATGCAAGGCTTGTTTGTGCCTGCTGGCCCCCACACTGATCTCACCTGGGCCACAGGGACAGCACTGTGGGGGTCCCTTAGCAGTGCCAGCCCCAGTGTTGAAGTGAACTGGGCAGTGTGTGAGTGGGCAAAACGTCGGGGCTCAGGTGACACCGGTTACAGGGTTTCCCTGGGGCAAAGTGGGAGAGCTCAGAATGGGCCTCCCTGCCTGGCACCCCCCGTCTGTCCACCCCAGACTTCCTGGGGGTTAAGGTATGGGAAGTCTCTTTGTATCCAGAGCCATGACCTGCTCTGCAAGGCAGTTGGAAGAGCCTTTGTGAATTCAACTCCAAGTGAGCTTTGCCCCCAGTTCTGCCAGGGAAGGGGGGCACCGGGACACACCCTGAGCCCTGGGTCCAACTGGCCCCTCCACCTCGGGGGTGATGCCAGCAGTACCCCCATTTCCGCCCCAGTACAGGATGTGTCCTTGGGCCAGGCTGCAGCTGGCACAAAACGAGTTTATCAGGTCACCACATCCACACAGCAGCATCTCCCCTTGGGCTGGGAGCAGACGAGTTGGGACCCCTAGAGCTGGAAGAGGGGGATGAAGGCTGAATCCCCGCAGTTCCCCAGCGCCAGAGCAGCACGGCATCCTGGCCAGATCATTCAGTATTTGACAGCCATTAGCACTAACTGACAGCACCCTAATTAGCCAGGCTGTAGCTCGAGCAGTGGCCCTCCCCCAGGGCTGCTCAGCAAAAGGATGGAACAAGACTGTCTCCTAAGTCTTCTCATCCTGGCAGAGGCTGTACACGAAGCAGAGCCTCCTCCTGTCCCCCAAAACCCATACAAGTGGGCAATGCCCTCCAGGATGCTTTGTCCCTGACAGCTACCATCCCTCATGGATACAACTGAAGTCAAAACCCAGGTGGCTCCAGGAGCAGGATAGGATCTCTCGGGGTGGGGGGGGAACTGTGCACGGCGTCAAGTCTAGCCTGCAATTGGTTAGGACAGGGCTCAGCTACAAGCTCACAGTAGTTCATAGTCCCGTGGGGGGTGCTCCTCTGCTTATGAGGGCTCCCCTTGCCCCGGGGAGGCTGAGTCACAGTGGGACAGCAGGCTGGCAGCTGCCCGAGGAAGAGGAAGGCATCGCCAGCCCCCCCAGCCATACCCACTACACCCCACCCTGCACTAACAAATACCTGGCTAACGAGGCTCCGGTAGCTGCAGGGGTTGGTAACAGGTTGCACAGCCTGCACAGCCCCCACCCTGTACCCCCAGGCCTCGGCGCGGCCCGACGTGGGATGCGGAAGCTGCTTCTACCCCCCGCTCCCTGCGGGGACCAGCGGGCTCGAGGCAGGCAGTGGGAGCAGGGCTGCAGCTGAGGATGGGTGTGCAGCACCCGGGGTCCATCCTGGACCCTCTTCCTAAAGAGATGCCTGGTAGCACAGACCTGCTCAAAGACACCTCACGAGGCAGGTCCTGTTTCTAGGAGACTTTTGCAAAGCCCAGAGCCCAAAAACTTTGTTCAAAGCTTTGCCCTGAGCCAGCTCAATGAACGGCTAAGAGGGGGGAATGCACAACCTCCGGAACCCACAGCACCTGGCAAGAGGGACACCTTTGCAGAGTGTTGAGCCGTTGCTGGAGCCCAGCAGTACCGGGACACCCCGGTGTTCCCGCTGCACCAAGTGGCCCCAGGGTGGTGAGGGTGGGGGGAAGTGCCAGCGCCAGGCTCTGCCCCAGCCTGTCCTGCCCAGACAGCCCAGCCCCAGCACTGCCGCCAGAGACACTGTCCCTGCCTGGGCTCCTCTGGCCACCTCCAAACCTCCTCCCAAGCTGCTGCTTTAGGGAGTCAAGGGGTCAGATCATGCTGGGAGAAGCTGAGCAGGATTTGCCTGGCAGGGTGGGATCCTTGTCTGGACTGTCAGCACCACCTTACCAAGTTTAACTTAACATTTTTATTAAAAAAAAGCAAAACCAACAAAGACCAAAAGTATCCAAGAGTCCCGGACTGTTCAGAGAAAGATTGCCACAACACGGCTGGACACAGCCACGGTGCTGCATGCTGGGCTAGTGGTCAGAGGCTCCCCGCACCTCACTGCTGCCCGGGGTTTCGGCCGCAGTACAACACCCCGAGGCACGGGGCTGGCCCCGGAGGACAAGGATCCTCTGTTCAGTGCCACAGCTCCCACGAGCCCAAGGAAGAGGAAGAGCAAAGCTGCCTTTTCTCCAGGAAAAAAAACAAAACCTTCCCCCAGCTTCCGCTGTGGTTTAGGAGAGTTCAAGGGCACCAGGCACCCACTCACACCAGACCCTGCTGCCTGCTCTGCCCTGGCAGCAGGAGCAGGAGGTCGGGCATGCTGCCGGCCGGGACTGAGCAGTCCCGCAGTGCCTGGGCACGAGGGCAGCCCCGCAGCTCGCAGAACTGCGGGGCACGGTGCCAACACAGCGACACACTCAGATGTCAACCGGCCAGCAGCACAGTGCCAAGCCCCTCGCAGCACCCCCAACCATGGGGTCGTTCCTTACCTGTTCGCTCACCGCTACTGCCACCGCATCCTGCGCCGGGTCTGCAGCGTCACCGGAGGGCGAGGACGGGCACGGCAGCACTCCAGACAGCCAGCATGCCAGGCGGGACGAGCCCGCACACCTGCCGGGGCGGGGTGCGACGATCGACGCCGGGGACGTCCGGGACGCGGCTGGGATCACCCCCGGGGCAGCGGGCACCGGGCACGGGCTGCGGCCTCACACGCGAGCTGACCTCCTGCGGCTCGGGCGGTGTGCCGGGATCCGCGGGCCNCTGAAGTCAAAACCCAGGTGGCTCCAGGAGCAGGATAGGATCTCTCGGGGTGGGGGGGGAACTGTGCACGGCGTCAAGTCTAGCCTGCAATTGGTTAGGACAGGGCTCAGCTACAAGCTCACAGTAGTTCATAGTCCCGTGGGGGGTGCTCCTCTGCTTATGAGGGCTCCCCTTGCCCCGGGGAGGCTGAGTCACAGTGGGACAGCAGGCTGGCAGCTGCCCGAGGAAGAGGAAGGCATCGCCAGCCCCCCCAGCCATACCCACTACACCCCACCCTGCACTAACAAATACCTGGCTAACGAGGCTCCGGTAGCTGCAGGGGTTGGTAACAGGTTGCACAGCCTGCACAGCCCCCACCCTGTACCCCCAGGCCTCGGCGCGGCCCGACGTGGGATGCGGAAGCTGCTTCTACCCCCCGCTCCCTGCGGGGACCAGCGGGCTCGAGGCAGGCAGTGGGAGCAGGGCTGCAGCTGAGGATGGGTGTGCAGCACCCGGGGTCCATCCTGGACCCTCTTCCTAAAGAGATGCCTGGTAGCACAGACCTGCTCAAAGACACCTCACGAGGCAGGTCCTGTTTCTAGGAGACTTTTGCAAAGCCCAGAGCCCAAAAACTTTGTTCAAAGCTTTGCCCTGAGCCAGCTCAATGAACGGCTAAGAGGGGGGAATGCACAACCTCCGGAACCCACAGCACCTGGCAAGAGGGACACCTTTGCAGAGTGTTGAGCCGTTGCTGGAGCCCAGCAGTACCGGGACACCCCGGTGTTCCCGCTGCACCAAGTGGCCCCAGGGTGGTGAGGGTGGGGGGAAGTGCCAGCGCCAGGCTCTGCCCCAGCCTGTCCTGCCCAGACAGCCCAGCCCCAGCACTGCCGCCAGAGACACTGTCCCTGCCTGGGCTCCTCTGGCCACCTCCAAACCTCCTCCCAAGCTGCTGCTTTAGGGAGTCAAGGGGTCAGATCATGCTGGGAGAAGCTGAGCAGGATTTGCCTGGCAGGGTGGGATCCTTGTCTGGACTGTCAGCACCACCTTACCAAGTTTAACTTAACATTTTTATTAAAAAAAAGCAAAACCAACAAAGACCAAAAGTATCCAAGAGTCCCGGACTGTTCAGAGAAAGATTGCCACAACACGGCTGGACACAGCCACGGTGCTGCATGCTGGGCTAGTGGTCAGAGGCTCCCCGCACCTCACTGCTGCCCGGGGTTTCGGCCGCAGTACAACACCCCGAGGCACGGGGCTGGCCCCGGAGGACAAGGATCCTCTGTTCAGTGCCACAGCTCCCACGAGCCCAAGGAAGAGGAAGAGCAAAGCTGCCTTTTCTCCAGGAAAAAAAACAAAACCTTCCCCCAGCTTCCGCTGTGGTTTAGGAGAGTTCAAGGGCACCAGGCACCCACTCACACCAGACCCTGCTGCCTGCTCTGCCCTGGCAGCAGGAGCAGGAGGTCGGGCATGCTGCCGGCCGGGACTGAGCAGTCCCGCAGTGCCTGGGCACGAGGGCAGCCCCGCAGCTCGCAGAACTGCGGGGCACGGTGCCAACACAGCGACACACTCAGATGTCAACCGGCCAGCAGCACAGTGCCAAGCCCCTCGCAGCACCCCCAACCATGGGGTCGTTCCTTACCTGTTCGCTCACCGCTACTGCCACCGCATCCTGCGCCGGGTCTGCAGCGTCACCGGAGGGCGAGGACGGGCACGGCAGCACTCCAGACAGCCAGCATGCCAGGCGGGACGAGCCCGCACACCTGCCGGGGCGGGGTGCGACGATCGACGCCGGGGACGTCCGGGACGCGGCTGGGATCACCCCCGGGGCAGCGGGCACCGGGCACGGGCTGCGGCCTCACACGCGAGCTGACCTCCTGCGGCTCGGGCGGTGTGCCGGGATCCGCGGGCC
>VWZS01006489.1:1142444-1197612 GCA_013397075.1 Rhabdornis inornatus
TTATGTAACGGCGGGGGTGAGGACGGACATACGGACAGGCGGATGGATGGATGAGCACGGGGATGGACGTACGGACAGACAGACTTACCGCAGAGCAGCGCCGGGCCCCGGGACCGATCCGCTGCTCCGGGAACGCGGGCTGCCCTGCGCTGCCAAAATCCCTGCTCCCAGGTGAGTTGGAGGGGCTGTTCCCCGTTCCCCCTGCCCCAGCGGGGCTGGCGCTGCCCGGGCGCAGCAGGGCCCCTGCAGCCCCGGCCCGGCCTCTCGGGACACTTTGCACAGTTACCGCAGGGAGAGAGCCCTGCCAGGCGCGGGCAGGAGCTGCGGGAAACGACGTCCTTCCAACAAGTAAATCATCCCCGCGGGAAGAGGAGGGACCAGAGCTATGCCGGGACAGCCCATATAGTGCAAGCTGGGATCCTGGAGAAGCTGCCACTCATCCAAATAATGCGACTTCTCGGGATGTGGTGTTTGTAAAGCAGAAGGCGAGACCGGCATGAGGAAGGGGGGAGGACAGCAGAGAGAAACTGAACTTATTTAAATGCAGAGCCCCAAACCCGTATGGTCTCACCTGAGCAGGCCTCTGATGCTGAGGAAGCAGCTCCTGCCCTCCCAGACCTTCCCGGGGCTCTAAGCAGTATCAACATCTGTACCTTGGCCCACGGGACCTCCAGGATAATGAGGGGCAGGGACAAGGCAGGAGCAAGGTGCTGGCTTCCTGGGACACAGCCACCCACAGGCCCATCCAGGCACCTTCTCAGCAGCAGAGACCTACAAGGCCACGGCCAGGGGGAAACCTGACATTTCATCCTTTTCCCATCATTCACCCATACATCACAGGCTTTTCAGAATCAAGGCTGTGACAGAGAGGCAGGAAGAAGGACATGAAAAGAAGGGGAGGTCTGGGGGCTGGCATACACTTGTGCTCCTCCACCTCATTACCAGAGTCCTTACTGCAGTTGGCTGTGGTAAGGCAGGACTCAGCTGAGCAGCACTGTGAAGTTCAGATTTGCTACTGCACATCAACTAAGTGGTACTGAAGCTGCTACATACCAGCCCTGAGGGAACAGGACAACAGCCTCCCTCCAGCTGCCCAAGCTCACCCATAGCCACAATGCCACAAGAGCATCATGGCTTTGCAAGAAGTCACAAGAGAAGCTGAGTGTTCAAGCTTCAAAACCTTTATTAAAGCAGAGAGCAGGTAATCCAGAACCCCACAAGAGAAGCTGAGTGTTCAAGCTTCAAAAATACTTTATTCGAGCAAACAACAGGTAATCCAGAAAGAGTTTCGCACCCCACAGCAGTCAGATGCCAGCACTAAGCAAGGCATCTCAATATCCCAGTAGTCACGGCCGTGCTGCTTAGCCAGGAGACAAGCTTTGTCTTTTGTCTCTCTCTGCTGGCTATAAAGCACAAGATTAAGTCTGACATCAAGATGCATGCAAACACCACAGTGAGGACACCCAGACAGCAGCTCTTAGGTGCCATCCAGAGAAATGTCACTAGGGAACACTAACACAGACGGCTGTAGGAAGTTAAGAGACGTTAACAAAGAGCAAGTTGTACAAGCCTGGGCATCAGGTTTCTAGAGACCGATGAAAATCCCAGCTCTCCAAGCTGGTGAGCACTGAGCTCAGTAACTAGGCTGGGGGCCAGTCCCTGCCCATTCCTTGCGGACCTCCAGCTCCAGTGTTCTTTCCCTCAAGGACTACTGCTGGGGCTCAGGTCACTAGCTCAGGTTAGGTTTAAATGCTAGATCAAACTGCAGAGTTTAGGTTAAAATGAAGCTGCACATTAGGTTTAAATGCCAGATCAAACTGCAAGTACAGGGCTGGCAACAGCCACTGGGAATAGGCAGGACAGTTTAGCAGGTGTCACACATCAGCAGTGCTCAGCCTCAAGTCACACAGCAGAGCAGCACCATTAGAAAGCTGCCACTGATTTTCCTCCCTCCATGTAACACCCAAGGGGGCAAGACTGGAATTTCCAGCCAGAACTTGAGAGTGAGCAGCCCATGCACACACACCAGCACCCTCCCAGTGCCACAGCAGGCCAGCCTCTCAAAGTGTTACATGCACCCATCCAGAGCAGTGAGCAGAGTCCTCTGGACAGCTGTCAGCCCCAAGCCCTACATTCACCTTTAAATCCTCAGGTCTTTGTAAGTGATTTGAAGGAAGTTTATTACACCACAGAACACACAGTCTAACTAGGCTAGTTTCTACTAAACACTCCAGCACCACTCCTGTGACTGGAGGCAGGAAGCCAATTCAAGACAGCACAGCTATTTAAAACAGTTCAGCCTATAGAGAAAGAAGAGTCTAAGGATGTACATAACAGACTGAAGTTTGTATCTGCATCACCACAGGAGAGTGAAAAAATAGGACTGCAGGAAATTAATCCATGTTAGATACTAACCATCAAGCTTCGCAGATGACATTGCGTGATAAGCATAGAACAATTATGGGAAACACTGTCCCCGATAATTACGTACACCCATAGTGCAACATATGGAGGTCACTGCCTCCGATATAACACTGTGGTAGGCAAAAACTACCTTGTTTTTTACACATTATGGGAGACACTGCCCCCGATAATGTCAGTTAGGTTTCATGATACATAAGGTACTGGAAGTTTGCAGGAAGCTGCCATTTAAAAATCATGCCAATGCCTAATCTGAGGTACAGGGAATTTGTGTGTGTTGCCACAGGTGGAACTAGGGCTACACAGCAAGGCCCTCTGCTGGGATCAGGGCCAGGAAGGAAGCGGTGCTCTGTGTGAGAGCACACGCCATCCAGAAAGGGGAGCAGGAAAAAGTCTGAAGCCCACAGAGGAGCACAGATCCTGCAAGGAAGACAAATTTCTAGTATTTGAATTACCACGCAGGTTTTCAGCATTTCAAGGATTACTTTGGAGCACAACCTGGAGACTCTTCCAGGTTTGCACCTTCAGGTTTCTTCCAGAGGGGTGTTTTCACCACAGAAAGCTTAACTGCTAGGTTTTCCAAAACTTTTTGAGGGGCTTGTTTTGATTACTTTAAATGCAAAGTTCCAGTATCATGTTTGATTGTAATAGCAGATGCTGCTTTATTCAAAAACGACAGTATAACTGTCATAATTATGGAAGGCACTGCTTCCGATAATTATCTTCTATAAAAAAAACACCATTTATAGTGAACACTGTCACTGATAAATAAATAAAGAAATAAATATCTCAGTGCCAAACAAGAGCCAACCTGCAAAATGACATCAGTCAAACAGGGTTTGGCCAGCAAGAGACTCAATTTCACACAAGGCCCCTGAGCAGCAAGGTCTGAAGTGCCAGTCTAAAGCCATTTCTCAATTCTGCAGGACTCGCTGAGGTGCCAGCCAAGGATCTCAAGGGGACATTGGATAATCTTTGAGTCATTTTCCCTGGGTATTGATACCTGCCTTGGCAGAAGCAAGCCTGCAAGATGTCACGAGTAAAGGCAGGCCAGGCACTTCAGAGCTTGCTGATAATCCAGCACTTGCAGGCTATTACTACATTGTTTAATTTTTGCACTGCAGCTCTCTGCAGCTTCCTGACAGAGAAGGGATCCTCATTACAAGTCTTCAGAGGAATCCATTCCCTGTTTTGTCACTGGGTTTAGGTGGCCAACAATTAAAAGCCTGAATAGATGAGGTGCCTTCCCACTCAAGGTACCAGTTCAGGAAACACCTGAGCTTTTAGTTTTTAAGCACACTGGAGGCAGGAAATCCCATAAGCAGCTGTTCATTACCGGTTTGGACTGTGGTTAGGTGGGAGCCTGGTCAGAGGAGTCTTCATGGTAATCTTAGTACTGCTTTAACACTGCCTCCTGTGAATTTGTCAAGGTGAGATTTAAATTTTATGCTCAACTTTGGTCAAAAACGTTTTTTTGCCAGAATATCTACAGGAAAGTAATGCCATGTTAGGGAGTGAAACATCACTTAGGTTTCAGGGGGTTTTGGTTAGGTTTCACAATATATAAAGGTACTGGAAATCTGCAAGAAGCTGCCATTTAAAAATCATGCCAATGCCTAATCTGAGGTACAGGGAGTTTGTGTGTGTTGCTACAGGTGGAACTAGATCTACACGGCAAGGCCCTCTGCTGGGGCTGGGGCCAGGAAGGAAGCTGTACTCCCCATGAGAGCACACAGCTGACCTGTACCTTAGATGGGTAATCCAGGTGTTTGCTGTGTCTAGATTTCGTTGTCTGTATTCCAGATATCGCCCACTAAGGCATTGGCAGCCCCTTTAATGGTCCAGGTTGCCAAGGCCAGCTGCTCTTTCAGCTCGTTCACATCCACACTGCTCTCGTTCTCTTTCAGCTGCTTCAGGTTCTCCAGCAGACTCTGCAGGGTGTGGCTGCCTTTACCAAAGAAGATGTGGCGGAAGGGAGCATCTTTTGGTGAGAGGAATGGGGACAGGAAGTCGTATTCCACCTGAATAGAGATGCAAATTCAGGGTTGTACTCTCACCTCCCAAGTTTTTCTTTCCTTATCTGCCCCAACACAAGCTGCCAACCTCTGATCCCCACTCAGCCCTTTCCCACAGCAGCTCTGCAACGGCCAGACCCTCTCTTGTGAGCAAGCCATCACGTTGCCACTAAGCAAGTGGAAGAGACAACAGTCTACACAGTGCCCATGGCCCCTTAGGGAAAGGCTCATCCCAGCCAGCACTATCTTCCTTTGTGAAGGAAGAAAAACCAGTTGAAGATACCCACCTTCATCATCCTGTCATTCAGGGCTCTGCGGACAATCCTGTTTTCCCTGTCACTGTTTGTGATGTCTCTTCTCAGTGTATCTGCAGCTCGCTGGAAGTCTCCACGGGCAAAATACAGCCAGTTCAAGGTCAGCCCCAGTGCCTGCAAGGGAGGAGCTGTTAGCAAACCTGATTTTCTTCTTTTGCTGCTCTCTACCAAAAGAAAGTGCTGTTTTTTTTTTTTTTTTTTCGTTTTTGGCAGTTTAGCCAAGTAGCAGAACAAGTTCCTGGCAGGCTCTTCTGAGGTCACTCCCTACCCACAGTTTCTTGTAGATTTTCAGCCGAGGTGCAAATGAGATGCAAAGCTGCACTATGCTGTGAATGATAACCAGAGAAGAAACTGTTCACATCCACTTCCTCAAGAGCTCGTGACATCTAGATCAGCTAAATCTGTCTGCCACAGCTACTCTGCCTGCACTGCTCCATAAGGAACCTCAATTCTGGTCACCCTTCACTACCCTTTTATGTCTAAAGGGGAAAGGTGTCCATCCTGCTGTATCTACAGGAACAGGGTCTTATTAGTGCATGGCCCCATAATCATCAGGGATTTGGTGAACTCAAGGGTCGTTCTAACCTTCACATCGGAATCAAAATGCAAAAGCTTCTCCTGGAATGATAGCAATTCTTCACTGTATCTATCAAAGTCCAGGAAGAGCTCATGGTCATGGGTCAGCCTGAGAGCAATTTGTCCAGCAACTTCTGCAGCAGTACGCATCAGAGGATACAACTTGTCAGTCTTCTCTTTCAAGTTAGCCAAAGTGTCCTCAGTAGTGCCCAAAAAGGAATATTCATCACCTTCCTGCAAGAAAGAAGGTATTGAAGTTAGGTAAGAATGCTTTTCCAGTCAGACTTTTTTCATCCCCCACCAAAAGTTACTTGTTACTTCCACGACATCCCATCTCCCTGTGCTGCTAAGGAGCAAAGACTCAAGTGGTAAAACTCCAAAGCACTGGGAAGTGAATGGAGCTCTTGTATCTCATCCCTGACAGCTTCCACTGACCAGCAGGATGTTCTGCTTGTTATTTAGATCTGAAGACACACAGACCTTTATCCCCTCAGAGTTCACTGCAGAACTGCAGGTGGGGAAATCTCACCACCTGGTCTGCTGTGTCCTTGCAGCACCCTCTAACCCTTCCTGTCAGGATAGCTCAAGTGTTTTTGTCGAACAAGTCTGACACTAACAAACCCCAAGCATTCCTAGGAAAGGGAGCTGCTATCACTAAGGCTCCAAGCTGCACAGCTGCAGTAACAAGGCGGGCTGCTGGGCTGATGTTACACCCAAGCTGTAGCAGCAGACTGGAACAGTTTGAGGTAAGTACTTGCTCTGGGCAATGATATCACTTCCACAATGCCCTCTGCTTGCTGACCAGCAGGCTGTAGGAACAGTCTTTCACTGATGCAGCAACAGCTTGACATCCTTCTATTGCTTTTAACTTCTGATTCATTGACATCTGAGCCTCCAGAAAAGCAAGTGACCCCTCTCCCCAAAAACCTCTAAGTATATTCAGTATTTTGGAACAGAGACTGTAAGCCAGCCTTGTCCCAGAAGCAGTCTTGACAGCAAGTACTGCCACAGCCACCAGGTCCAGAGGCTGCACCTCCTCCCTCTGAGAGGCTCTTGCAAGGACATTGAGCTTGGACAGCACCTTTTGCTCTGCCATCCTGGAGAGCAGATATCTGTAAAGCACTCTGCATGGAATGAGCACACCAGGCAAGCACGCATTACTTACATCATAGAAACCAAAGGAAACCACTGGAATTCCTGAGTACGCCAGAAAAGGGAACGCTGCATTATCCAGATCAAGGGGAACACTGCAGAAGATAAGCACTGAGTAGTTACCAACTGGTTTGGGCACCCCAGGAGAAAAGCTACAAGCTCTACAATTGAAGCTCTAAGCCAACAGAACTCTAAACAAAACTGAAGGAGTCCCAACCAAATCCCTGGTCCTACTTGTCCATTCCCTGCCACTGGACTTGGTACAAGGCTGTTCCTGTCCTGCAGGAAAGTGCCTGGGCTGCCTCAGCCACCTTGGGGCAGCACAGTTAGTGGTGTACTGTTCACACTTGCCTGACCCCACGTCAGAAGGTAGAGCCCACCCCAGACAGCAGTATGACACTCCAGCAGAATCCATATTGTTTGCTCCTTTATGGAGGAGATCTGCTTTCCCAAAGAGATGGATGACAATACTTACACTCTCTTTATCCAGTCAGAGCCAACTCTGCTATACAGGTTTCCTGATTCCTTTGTGGGGTCCTTTACCTGCACAGAGATGACAGTCATTGCACTTGTTCTGACCTCTGCTTGGGCTTCCATGTCCATCCTGGAGCTTACACTGTTGTGCAGAAGACTCAGGTGTACTCCCCTGACCCTTCTCCACACTGGCACATCTGCCACTGAACTGTGGCATTTGCTGATTTTAGATTTTGCGTATGTGAACTGCAATTCCTACAGCCCAGCTGATTTCAGACAGGGCCCCTTCAGAATATCCCAGGTTTTTCTTCCAAATGGGTCTTTCTCCTCAGAAGGTGTCAAGTGGGCAAAGTGACCCCACACAGCTCTGTCTGCTTTCAGTTCCTCCTTAAAACCACAGTCACCTTGATCAGACCAAGCCTTTCAACTCACCCTCTTCATAACTGTCTCCAGCAATGAGTACAGCAACGGGCTAGCAGAAATCTTCACGTCTCTGGAGCCTGCAAAAAATGAAAGGGTATTTGACATACTGGCACAATCAACCACTACCGCTAGAGCTGCCCACTCCTCATCTACAGCTACAGTTGCCAAAGGACCTTCAACAGACATAGGAGAGTCTACAGGGACTTAACAGAGCTGACTCCTCATGACTTAGGCTGTATCAGCCTCCCAGCTTCAATGACAGCAGGAGAATAAATAGAGTCATGCCAGTCTTCAGCCAAACACCCACCAGCCACCTCTGGCACAGCACCCATTCCTAGAGGTTAAGGGATGTCTTTCCAAGTTATTCTAGTCCCATCCAATTTCAAAAAACTCAAAGAGTAGCAGGTTACCCAGGACTGCAGTATCCAAGTTGATGTAAGTGAAGGCTTTGGCATGCAGCGTGGTGGAGTACCCCTAGAACAAAACAAAAAGGTATTTTTACTGAGTAGTAGCAGTCCAACACCAGAATGTTTAATCAACAGGAACAACTGCACAGCCATCCCACAGAATTCTATTAAATAACCAATACCTCCAACCACTCAGTAGCACCCACAGCTCCGTACTCTCCTGCACTCCAGCTAGCAAAGATAATGCTGCGCCGTGGTTTGTAGTCATCTGTAAAGAGAGAGAGACTGAGATGTCTGCCCTTCCCCCATGGAGATGCAGATTAGCGCTGCGGGCCTGGGATGATGAATTGCCCGTTCCTCAGACAGCGCTGCTGCAGAGAAATGTGCACACAGCATGGACACAGCACACTGCCCCCACATGCTGCAGAACTGTGCATGAGAACAATACTGTCTGCATTTCCACTCTGTTTTGTTTAGCTGCCTGAGCCCAAAATTAACCCTGGAGACAAGTGTGCTCACACTAATTGCCACCATGCAGTCTCCACTGCTCCAGCTGCTTCAGAGTTTTCCCACCTGGGGCCTGTCCAACAGACAGCTCAAGTTTAAGGTTTGCATCCTGTGTTATCCAAGGACACTCTTGTATTTGAGCCAGACCAGATATAGGCAGACGTCCCTTGGAAGTGAATGCCCATTGCAGAAAAGTTGTATTGGACAAATAACAGCTTCTCAGGAAGCTTTGTCAGATTCTCTACACCTTCTAAAGGACTGCTTTGCAACTGGGCTCTCCAGTGTTAACACACAGAGAGCTAGACCTGCATCACCTCCCACCCTTGGGCTTTTGTTCACAAATATTCACCATTTTTCACCATGTCCGAGATGACACGGGCAAGCTCCAACAAGATGGCAGTGCCAACACCAGCCTTGGCTGCTCCTGGCCCCCAGGAGTCTCTCTGGGCTCCGAGCACAACGTACCGATCTGTAAAGGAGACAAGATCAAGACCTCAGCTGCAAGCTTCACATTGCAAATACCATTTATGAGAAAGGCATCTTTCAGCTTCTGTACTAGGAAGAGAGTCTGCTGTCTGATCCCTGAATCTGGCACACTGAGTGCTTTCATTTAGCCTTTCCCTGACAGCATGGTTCAGATTTCTCTTTGATCCTCAGGGGAAGGCCATGGTTCCACTGAAAAAGAATTATGACCCATTCCACTGACCACAGAAGAGGAAGGGTTTCTCTCAAGATTGAGCCACAATGCAGCTGCTGTTACCTGGTTCTTCAAATCCCTTGATAACACCAAAGATGTTCAGAATCTTCCTATCCATCATAACGTTGTTCACAGTCAGTTTCACTGTCATGTTTCTGTTTACTGTCACCTTACATCCCATGACACTAGTCCAGTCCTGAAGGCATTTGTCTCCATCCATTTTTCTGAGAGAAAAAAGAAGATCCTTTGAACGCATTATCTAGCTCTGACCTAGTTTAATTATTGTGTGAAAAATGCACACCTGAAACTGCAGGTGCAGCCTTGTTCAGGGCCTGCCTAGGAGAGAATTTGCAGTTCTGTACCACTAACTATGCAGGAAGGGGTAGAATGCAGAGGCCAAGAGGAACCCAACACTACATTAAGTTCAATCTTTAAGACATGAGACATGGACACAAGTGACTCTTCTCCAGCCAGTTATGGAACACACTCCCTGCACACACAGCAGAGAGCAGCAGAGAGCTCTCGGTCTCACAGCACCTCACACCATCCTCACTCCTGCAAGATGCCACAGCACCTCAGTCTGCAAGACAGGAGAAACACTTACCCAAACAGTTTTGCTGCTGCTTCTCTAGAGATAGTTTGAACAGGAATGTGAGGTAGTCCAGAAGATTCCACTGGTGGGAACTGGGTGTGGTTGAAAGAAGGGAAGCCTGGGGTGAAAGGGTCTCCAGTTCCAAGGTGGGCCTGTGAAAAGCAAGAAGAGTCCTCAAGTCTCACCAGAGTCCAACAGTTTTCATCTACACAAGGGCACTGCTGAACCAGAGGCCTGCAGGACTGCTCCAGGCTGCAGCCCACAGCCAGAGAGGTTCTTGAGAACAAACAGGGGAACCAGTTACATACTCACATGTCCAAAGGGGACAAACGAATCTGTCTTCTTATTTGAGGGGTCTGGGAACATCAGGGCACCAACTGCTCCTTCCTTTCTGGCATTTGCAACCTGCAGCAAAGAGAAACATTAACTGCACATCTGCACTGCAAGCAAGGGGAATCCAGGCAAGAACATGGAGTGGTGGTGTGAAGGGTTGTGCTTCTCAGTGCCCAGCTCAACAACAGATTTTAACGGCTACCTGACAGATACACAAGGCAGTTGAATCCTAGCAGCTCAGCTCTACTCAGGCAAACTAACTTTTGAACAGTTAGGACACACTGCAGTGTCTCAGTCTATGATTCTTTCAGCTCATATTTGCTCCTTGGAGCAGCTTAAAATTTCATATTATGTAATTTTGATTATGCTCCCTCTGTTTTCCCAAGATGAGGTTAGTCTCAAGACAAGGAGCAACTGGAGGTTCATCTTCATGGAAAATGGTGCCAGAGTGAACTAGCCAGGTCCCTGTTTAACACACCTACAAATCCAGCTCTGGTATGCCACTGGTACAAACACTCTTGTAAGGCTAGACACCAGTTTAGAAAGTGGGAATGGGATTGGAGAAACAGTGACCACATTTTTTGGAAGCACCTTCTGGCACTGCCTGTGTCAGATGACAGGCTGAGTCCAACTGCAAAGGGTCCTGTGCCCCAGCGCCCCAGGAGTATCCATCTGAGGGGCAGCTCTGGGTCAGATATGGGACAGGCTTGCATACAGAAACACTTGGATCCTTTAGGCTGCTTGGTTCTATTCTCTACAGAGGGAACAATACAGCACATGGTCCAAGGGAACAGTTAGCAAGGACCCAAGTGACACACTGCAGCCAAGCTTTGAAAGTATCTGTCTACAGCAGCAAGAGGTGTCCTGGAGGCAAGACTGTCATGCTTCTAGCAGCCTTATGGATGTATCTAGTGATATGAGCCAGCTCTGCTCCCAGGCTGCCTCCCAGCCCCACCACTCCAGAAGCCTGGTTGTTCCAGCAAACAGCCCGAGGCCAAGAAGAATGGCACCACCAACAGTAACAAGCTCTGCCCAGCCCCAGTGTCCAGACCTGCGCATGGAGCCTTAGTGCAAACAAGCAAGACCAGGCCTGCAGAACAATTCTACATACTTGAGTTCTATAGACCTGAAGAAAGACATACCTCTGTGCCTCAAACAGTAGGAAGCATAGCTTCCTGTTGCCAAGTCTAGCCAGGCTTTGGGGCAGACACTGCTTACCTTCTCAGCAAGGGTTATTTTTCCAGCCCTGAAGATCATTATAGTTCCATTCATTGGAATACCCATAATTCGTATCTGCTGAAAATCCTCTTTCCGTCCATAGTTCACATAGATAGGTTTGCCCTGCAATAGAAACATTCGTTATGAATGCAGCAGTCCTAAGTCAGTAAGATACCTAAAACAGCCTACAGAGTCACTGTAACAGTGACTCCTGTTAACAGGAGGGAGCTGAAGCTCAGCACTGTAAACTGATCCAGTGCAAAATGTGTGTTGGAGCAGCACTTCTGCCAAGGTTCCTGTCTGGATTCCAGCAGGGAAGTTTAAAGTTACTCCTGCATCTTGCTGCAGTAAGAATATTATGTGGGCCCATTCCTCTCCCCACTCTGACCACCCTGCCCAGCTCTCTTAACTGAGGAGAGCTTTATACACTCCATATCTTAAAGGGACTTATTTTTTAAGTGTACAGACACATTTCCAGGATCCTCCTGGAGTCACTTACAATAACAGTGCCATTCTTGCTGTATGCCACATACGCATCAGGACTCTCCAACTCTTCTTGACCATTTTCTACAATGAACACTTGGTTCTTGCTACTGTTAAACATAGAGAGACAGCATTACAGTCTTTCACACAAGAATTTAATTAGCTCAGTATTCTGAGCCAGTATTGTGACTATATTCAGTCTGTGCTCTAACAATTCTGATCAAGTCAATGGAGCCTGAAACAGGGAAATTCATTGCAGTACTTCCATGCAAAAATCTCTGGAGTTGGTCAGAGACATTAATGAAGGCTGATTTCTAAGAAAAGTAGCAGAAAGAATCTCTGCTTCCAAGTCTCTCAGTCACCTCTTAAGAGAAACTAAGCAAACTCATTTCCCCTGACAAAAAGGGGCAAGTAAGACACGAGAGTGTGAGCTGTGAGACAACACAATGCCTGCTGACACCTTCCTGAGCTACTGGAGGAGCCACTGCCAGGTGCGCAGCTCTGTCTGGGTGACAAGACAGAGTCACCTGTGCCGTCAGTTTTAGACACAGGGAATCTGCCTTTCAGCCGAGTTTTCACTCAAACTTGTTTTCTCTCCACTTCCTAAGTATACTTTGGGAAAACAGCTGCCCCAGGAAACATCCAGAGTGCTGCTACCAGATCCTCTGGATTTAGAAAGCCTGAGAAGAGGCAGGAGCAGTTATTGCTTAGCTAGATTGAGGTTGACTTTGGAGAGTGGTAACTGGCTCACAATTTTCACATCATTTTAAGCAGAAATCACGTTTGTTCAAGACTACAGTTATCCATGCTATATGGATGAGATGTGCATCTCTTCATTAACATACCTGCCTTTATCCTGCAGTCTAACATAGTGCTCATCGTTCCACACGTCATCCAAGCGGAAGCGGGTGAACTGGTCATGAATGTAGCTGGCAGTGTTCTCATCTTCACCTTTGCCAGCTTCAAAAGAAGTCTCACCTTCTCTTTGCCTGTAGGTAACAGATATATGTATAGCTTAGGCTACAGCACCAGGCTGCACTGCAGCCTGCAAGGCCATTTAAGCCTGAATTTAAAACACATCACCCTACATCACCTATAATGCCCTTATTCTCCAGATGAGCTCAAGTTCTGCTCACAGGCTGTGCCTCTGTCAAAGCTGTAGGTAAACTTTCTGGAACTGTTACCTCATGTTGGCCTCAAGACATGGAGCTGACAGTTTAGCTGACAACATGCTTCTGAGTTCAGGCCAGTATAAGATACGTGGTCCAGGAACCTCTTCTTCCTCCATTCCATCATCCGAGAAGTAAGATGCAGTGGGAGTCATCTCGCAGTTGCCACTTCCATCCAGACACCTGTTAACCCTCTGCATTCGTCCACGGTAACTCAAGTAGCCGATCAGAAACCCTGTGGACAGAACAGATATTTCTTTGTGCTGCAGAAAGATGACTGAACCCCACCACACAGCTTCAGAGTTAAGATGCATCTCTGCTCTCACCATTTTTGACAAGCTGGCTTACCCAATGACAGACAGAAATATGCAGCCTGACATTTTGCCTGAGCTGGCATGTTTTAAGGAGCACTGTAAATCTGATCTTGCGCTTGGCAGTCCTCCCAGCACCACTTGGGAAGGACAATGCTCACTTAAGGCCAATGGCATTGTTAAAACCCTAAGAGACAAGTACCAAAGGCTTTACTCATCTGTTGACCCACAACTCTACAGAAGTGTTAGGAGTTAATGGAGGGAAAACCAAAACTTTGATATGGACCAGTTTTCCCTTTAGCTAAGTCACAGTTACACTGAAACTCCACAATTCCTTGTGCCAATGCTGTACCATAAGTCTGAGCCAGACATACTTAGTGACAAGAGGCTGTGGCCTGGATCCCAGTTGTTGAATTATCTCCCAATACAGATTCAAATTTAACAACCTTGGCTTACATTTAATACCAGAGTCCGCTTCATGCAGTTGCCTCCCACCCTTCCTTACCAATCAAAAGGAGGACAACAGCTGCCGTGATAATGAGACAGAGGTTCTTGCCATTCCTCCGTGGAGGAGGCATGCTGGCATGCAGGTGCTCTGGTTTCCCAATTTCCCCTCCTTCCTCCTCATCAGCAGCCAGGTTCATCTCCACATGGCTGTTGTCTCCATCCGTTTGCCGGGCAATGCTGAAGCGTGTGTATGACGTTGGCTCGCTGCCAAACTGCAAGGAAAGGCAGTCGTGATGGAAGAGTTGGTTATGCCAGCCTACAGTCCTTGCAGCCAGCTGCACCTGTGCTCCAACCCAAACATCTAGTCCATCTGTAGCTGCTCCAGTGCAGTGAGTGTTTGGTCTGACAGTAAGACAAACTGGATGCTTTAAACACCGTTAAGACTCAGACCCACTCAGGGTCTCCAGAGTCTATTTAGATTTCATTTATCCTGCACAGGTTTGGAGCCATCCTGATCAGAGACTAGCCTGGCGTTTGTTACTGATATGAAGCAGCCAATGGCATCAGCATTTCCCACGTGATCCCATGGCTGAGGCTGATTCAAGCAGAAAGTCCTGGTTTTAATCAGCAGAGCACAGATCAGACTTGAGTGTGTACAGTTTACACTTCGATGAAGACAGAGGGAAGGGAAAGCAACCGTCCATGGCTGTGCCTTTGAGCCACATCCACTTTGATGTAAATACTGTCATCCAGCACCCAGATAATTTTATATTAAACTGCCTTAAGGCTACCCTTAAATTACACTATTACACATATGGCAGTATTACAAAGCAGCTAGGCTGAACACAGATGACCCATGGGCATTATGCTACCTCAGCTAACATGAAAGCTGAGGCTACACCTCTTGCACCCACCAAGAACTGGCACTGTTTGACAGGTTTTTACCAGTGCCCAAGCAGAGCTTCCAGTCTGGAGCCCACTTTTCAAAACAGCTGCAAGGCACAGCCCAGCCCCCCACAGAGCAGCAGCCCATGCACAAGGCATCTGCTCAGAATAACTCAATTCCAGGCATAGTCAGGCGCTGGCTGAACCACTCAGCTTCCATTAGAGACACTGAAATTGCCTGCAGACATGGTTGTGCTGGGTAGTAGACTGAGACTGGCTAACAGGCCAAAGGAATAGCTTTGGGAACAGCACTCTGTACTGGAGAAGCAGCTGGTAAAAAGCACCCAAGACCTGTTACAACCTCAGCAGCTCACCTACAGTTCTTAGCTCATTCTCAAACTACATGCCAGAGCTGGAAGTGAAGAGACCAGATATCTGCTTGCTTGTGCAAAAGAAACCAGTGTCATTTCAGACATGTCCTCACACATAGGGACATGCCTCAGTCCCACATATCCTCTATTCTTATTCAGAGACCAAACCACCACACTCATAGTCCTAGCCTTGGGTCATTTCACAATCCAAACTCTCTAGGACTGGCAGGCTTGGCTGAACAAGTTCAGAAGTACCTCCTCCTGCACATTTGTTTCATGAACTCCCACCCCCCAAGTAACAATAGAACACATGTTGATTGTCCCAGCAGGCATTTGAACAGCTTCCTCAGCAGCACTTCCTTCTGCAACTTGGTTCAAGGCCTGCTGCCCGTTTCTTACCAGCTCTCAGAGACCCAAAACATGATAGCAGTTAGTGATAACCTCACCAGCACTGAACCACGTCCTTATCATTTGCAGCTACTTGCAGTGACATTTGGCTCACCACCCACACAGCAGCACCTAACGCTGCTTTGGATTCATCATCTTCTCTGATACTGATAAGTAGTGATATTTTTTTGAATAAATATAGCTCACTACTCATCAAATAACTTTTATACAGTTCCATCAACACAGCCACCTGTTACACAGGATATCTACACTCAATTTTACAACCCATGTATGTTCAAATAGATAACAAACCACATGGAAAAATATTAAAAGGACATTATACAATCTCATACACAGATGTTGTTGAACCTTTCTTCTGCAGTACTGTCAGCCCACCAAGAGACAAACAGCATCAGGGTACCATCTCTTACCAAGTTAGAGATTGCTGCTCTGGCATGGTCCATTGTCTTCTGGATGAATGCAAACCAACTTCACGAAAGCCCTAGAAGTTCAGAATATAACAAGTCAGGTGAGGCTGTTCCCCTGCCACTACATTACACACCTGAGGTCAATCATTGCCACTAATGCACTCTTGCCCATGGATTTTCTGTCCATACTTCCACATAAGTCATTACATTAGTGAACCCACATGAACCTTGAACACAACCTAAAAGTTCCCAAGGCAATGATAAGCTCCAATGAACACATCAACTCTTTCTGTTGAGCTTTGGGCATTCTGACAGGTATATAAACGAGGAATACAGTCTCCAATGGCTAAGTTCAGCCAAGGGTGCTATTAATGGCAGGGACATCTCCATTCAGGGAGTGCTGGCAAGAGGCATTTATTCAACTGTGACAACGGACTCTAGATATCTAAGGTTGCTGGGGTCTGTCTCAATGACAGAAAGAGTCCAGCTGGCAGAGAGAAGTGGTAGAAGGCCACAAGATGAAGCAGCACGAACTCCAACCCAACACTTCCCATATGAACATCCCTCCTAGATCGCTATGTTCTCTACAACTTTGTGAAGGCAATTTTTGTTTTGAAAAGTCTCTGAAAATCGCTAAGAGCATCTCTCCAAAATAATTTCAGCAACTTTTAAAATTCTAAGTTCTCTGTAAACAGCACACATATCTGAAAGGTAAATTGTAACTGATTTACTTCTCCATTCTTCCTGAAAAAAGCTTGCAATTTAGTGAGTGCCTAGACAGGTGCTGAGGTTGGGAGCAAGCAACCTGAGTATGCCCTCAAGCAGCACTGCTAAGAAGTGGCTCTGGTCTTCAGATTCAGATCAGCTCTACACCTGGGAGCTCTGTAAGGTTTTATTTGGAGATCAAAGATTAATAGTGGCCATTGCTTATTCCACCTTTTATTTAGGGCAAGAACACATGGAGATGAAACCCCGACAGATTTGAGAAGCCTTTCCCAAGTGGCAGCCTGAGGCCGCAGGCTCCCACCAGGGCACGAGTGGGCCATGCGGATGAGCATGTGGAGGCTCTGCTGAAAGGAAACCCGGGAAGACGCAGAGAAGCACAAAGGGCCTGCTGGGGCATCGCACTGGGATCTGGCCGGATGCTCGATGCCTCCCCGAGCCACTCCAGCCAGGCTCTAGTATTTCAGAAATAAGCCAAAAAGAACAAAAAGAGAGAAAACGAGCACGTTTGAGCAGCCGCCCCGCGGGGCTGGGCGGTATTGCAAACAGGGCCCGGATGCGGAGCGGCAGATAAGCGGCACGGGCGATACGGCACCGGCCGGGGACACGTCTGCCCTGTGCCCGCCGAGAGAGACTGCGGGGCAGGACAAGGTCAAGCGGGGCACTGCCGCAGTATGCGGAGCTGCCCTTGGCCGCCGGCAGGGCCCTGTGCCTGCAGCCGCTCTGCGCAGCCTCCCTCCCTCCCTCCACTCCCGCCCGCCCGGCCGTCCCTCCCCGTTCCCGGCCTTCCCCTCCCGGCCCGCTCGCTCACCCGTACCAGCTCCTCTTCTAATAAGTAAGGCAGTACAGCTCCAGTTCCTGCCCTGCCCTGGCCCTGCCTCCTGAGTGGCACCCCGCCCTCAGTAGCGCACGTACCCGCCGCTCATTTGCTGCCGCTGCTGCGGAATCGCACCCGGCGCCCGCCGCCCGCGCAGCTCACCCAGCTGCTGTGCGCCCTACCTGGCCTCGCTGCGCAGAATTAAAGTAAGGCAGCACAGAATCGTGCAAGGAAGAGACCTCCAAGATCATCCAGTCCAATCATCATCCCAGCACCAGATCCAAGCACTTCCACGGATCAGGACTGCATCACCTCTCTAGGAAAGCTATTACAGTGCCTGATTACCCTAACAGTGAAAACCAGTTTTCTAATACCTAATCTGAATCTCTCAGCTAAAGGCCATTTCTTCTAATCCTCTCACTTGTAGAAGAGATTGGTCCCCTCCTCACTACGACCTACTTCCAATATAGAGAATGAAGCTGCACACTTTATAAATTGCTTTTAGGTGCTCATGGTACGATGGAGGAGCTACTTACCAAGTGGCATGTGTTTCACTGAGTGCACACCAAGTCCCACCTTCTCCACAGGAAGGGCTGGAAGTGGGGCAAGGAGATGAGGTTAACAGCTCTTTGTGGGAAGGCACGCTTGTACCGCAGTAGAAGAAGGCGTGGGTCACAGATTCAACATTCCCACCCTCTCAGCATTTTGAGGGATGAGGGCAGGAAAAATATTTTCCTCCCTGGGTGGTACAAACCAGACATAGGATTTGCTCTGGCTTGGGAAGTTCTCAGCATCCTCAGGTCCCAGCAAGTCACACATGCTCAGGGCTGCCTCTTTAGATCTGAACGGGCAGAGACACCCAAGGTGCCTTTCCTTCGTGTTGGGCTGCACAGATTGCTATTTTATTTATACAATGGGAAGCGTGGCTGGTATTATGTCTTCCAGCCCCTAAACACGAGAAGTATGGACAGCCTGCATCAGGACACAGTCTGCCTGTGGCCCACTGTGAGAGAAGGTCACTGCTTCCAGCCTCAGTCCTTCAGCTCAGGGCATCCCTCAAAAGCATGTCACAACTAGGGAACGCTTCAAGGTTAGTGTGTGCGCATGTTCTGCAGTACTGTGCTCATTAGAAAAATAAATCAGTAGCCCCGGATTATTTTGCCTCAAATCCTCTACTAGGAAAGAAGGATGGGAGCAGAAAGTTTGTAGTTCGGCAGAACACATGATTGCAAAGAGGATTATGTTTGGTGAAAAATACATTTCTGCGCTGATAAAAGGGGGATTAAGTAGACCTGAAATTCAGCACGGACGTCTGGAGACAAGTCTGTAAAGTGTCTCTCAGGCAAGATGTGCTGGTGGACCTGCCAGTTCTGTTTACCAGAGGAGGTCTGAGCCAGCTTCCAGTGCCCAGGCTCTCTCTTCTCCAGATTCATCCCTCACCAGCTGTGGTGATGCCAGTCATGGGACGGAAAACTATTGTGACTTGGCATGTGACTGACCCGTGGGACATCGTGCTGGCTGGTGCCTTGGTGGAAGCCCAAGGTGTAAGAGGGTTCAAAAAGAGTTTAGATCAGTCCTGCAGGCTAAATGCTCTGATCGTTTCTCACCACAACAGGCTGCTTGCAGCCTGCTGCTCAGGAAAGTGTAACCCGGGGAAAGCAGCTGCAGCTCTGCCCTGCTTTTTATGTTCCTCCTGGGCTCCCCCCACCAAGCCCTCACCTTCTTTACCTGTGCACACCGTGCCAGGCGCAGGGCAGCGATTCCAACCGAGGTGCCGCCAGAGGTGGGACACCTGCAGGAGAGCTCAGTTTCTGGACGCTCCCTGGAGCAATGCCGCAATGCGAGCAGAGAAGGCGGCAATGGGATTTATTCCTCCCCCTGGCCTCGGTTCGCTGTACTTCCCTTCCGGGCCATAGCAGGGGAGGAGCTGCTTCGTGCCAGCCCCGACCTGCCCCGGCAGAGACTCGCTGCAGGTGTTTTCCGTTCGCAATCACAACGTGCGTGTGCCGAGCACTCAGTTCCCCATTTCTTCACGTGCCTGGAAAAAGAGAAGAAAGCTGACGTTCTAGAAACTCAGACATTTTTGCACCTCAGCTGGCAGTGAAATACCTTAAAAGGAGGGTTCTTCAAAGGAAATGTGAGCACCTGTGAAATACCTGTGAGCAGTGGAGCACCCTTCACCTTGCACTGAGAGTTGGAGGGCTATCAGTGCTTGGTGGCTGGTGCCACCTCTCGCAGGGACATCTGCTGTACTGCTGGCAGTGTCCAGGTGCTCATGCTGCCCAGCCCAACCAAAAATTTTTGCAAGGAGCAGAGACCAAAAACTGGGAAATAGGTGAAGAGGAAAGAGGATGTAGGATTGGTTACTGCTGACTTCTGATCTGTCTTCCCAGCATCAGGGTGTTCCTCTTTCATTGTGGCTTGGCTATTTTAGGAGATGTCCTTGTGTCCTCTGAACTCCTGGGGGGCTTGTGAGTCCTCTGACTTGACTCAAATGACTCTACATGCTTTTGTACAATATCTCATGATGTGCCAGTGTCCTTCCTCTGGGACTGGTGCTGAGAACATGAGATCAAAATGTGGGAAGGAAAATATGGAAGGAAAATACACTTCAGTTTTTCAACATAGCTGACCCTCGTGTGACCAGTTGTGTGACCCATGTTAAAAGCGGCCAAAACACACACAGCTCTGAGGTTAGTTGGTTAAAGCATGGTGCTATTAATGCCAAGATTGTGAGTTTGATCCCTGCATAGGCCATTCTCTTAAGGGTTGGATTTGGTGATCCTTGTTGGTTCCTTCCAACTCAGAATATTCTCTCAAAAAACAATGTTGTGTGGTGACTTGAACGCTTCTGTGTCAAGAAATACTGCGACTAACATGGCTCATCAATCTGGAAGGGATGGAAAAGCCAAGAACCAGATGCTGGAGTGTGGTGCTAAATTGGGTGTGCTGTTGGGCCAAGGACAAGGGCTGTGGGACATGCAGTGCTCTGTGGAATGGGAGGTGGTTATAGGGCATTGGCATGGAGCGCATTGGCAGTGCACTCCATGGGACAGGGGCTGTGGGCCACTCCAGGCATGCCAGGGTGCAGGGCCAGAGAGGCAACAGGCATCTGAGGACGAAAGAAAGACTTTGATCTTTTGCCCTGAATGGCAACTGCTTCCTCTGCATTCCAGCCACTCAATGCCAGCTCCTGCCTTCCTGGGAGCAGGTTTGAAGAGATACACTGTGCTCCCGGGTCACCTCACGGGTTGCACCTCATGGGTGCAGTTAGCTATTATAGATCCCAGAAGCTGAGAAATCTAGTTCTTTTTCAGTGTCAGGATCGTACTGCAACCCGTCTACTACCCTAACTTTCCAGGGCTGGCAGGCATGGCTCCCAGGAGAGCCTGCCCTCTCTGCTCCTGTCTCACCAAGCCAAGAGTGCAATAGCCAAGAATTTCACAACACCCCGAGTACCCCCATCCCACGTATTTTGGCCTTTGCTGCTGTCTTGCTTGCTGTCTCAATTGCCCTGACAAAAAGTAGTGAAGTAGTTGGGGATGACCCTTTCAGGAAAAGCCATCATGCTGTCTTGGAGGATGTTGTTCCAACCTGCTCTCTCCCAGCAATCCAGGCACACACAGCCATGCCTGGGAGCTGTTGTTCCTTGGCCACAGACCTGACACAGCCCTTGTTTCAGGCTGAGGAAGAAGAGGGATTGTGACAGGCATTGGCATCTGGGAGAGGATCTGCTGCCTCTTGTCCTGTAGCAAAGAAGCTGTGGAGGAGGTGAGGGGAAAAGCACCTGAGAGAATGAAAACGCAGTGAGTAAAGCTGACAGCTGGCCACAGCTTTGTTGTCCCTTCAAAATAACACCCGTCTTTGCATCTTTCCTGGGGAAGCACCTGGAGCTGGCCTGGCTCTCCACATTTTCCACAGCTGGCCTGGTGTTCCCACCAGCTAGCCGGAGAGGAGACAAAGCACCAAGCACCTGGAGGAGAGATGTGTGGCTGAGGACAGTGTGGGCTCTTGCTGCTATAAAGATGCTGACCTAAGGTATCCCATGGGCCCCCCCCTCAAAGTCCTCTGGGGTTTAATTTTTGCCTTCCTGCAATTTGGAGGCTCATATCCCTATCTCTCCCATCACGCAAGGAGGGATGTGGATACAGTGATACTCATTACTGCTGCTCTGCTTGCCAGGGGCTGGCATGGAGTCCCAGCAGAGAGGCTCATGCTTGGACACTGCCCCAGAGGGACTGAAACAGTATGGCTCTTTAAATGGGGCTTCCTTGCTTGCAAAGACTGGGTTTCACTGGGATTTTAACCACCAAGTCCTCTGTGCTCTTTGCACAACCCTACTGTACCTACAGGGAGGAGGGTGGACTGTTACCCTGCTTTATGCCTGCCCAGAGGCACAGAGAGATGAGGCGATGATCGAAGAGGAACACTTTGGTGTTGCTTCCCGCCTGGCAGTTACCTCTTTTGGCGGGATGCTGGCCCTCCCCAGATGCAGCCGAGGGGGAGAGCAGCAGCACAAGGACATCCCTTGGCGTGCGTGGCACTGATACCGCTCCTGCCAGCAGCCCAGTGCCCCGGCAGCCCGGCGGCAGCAGCTGCAGCCGGTGCAGATCTGTGGAGCTGTTGTTGACCTGGAGCCTTCACCCCTGCGGGGTCGGGCTGGCAGAGCTCCTGCTATCTTGGCAGCTGCAGCTCGGCCGGTGCCGTTTGTCCCTGCTCTGATAGCAGCTCTGCCCCGTGAGCCTGCCTGCTTTTATCTGAGGGTCACGACTGCGACTGTGGCAGGGCGTCTGCGGGGCTGGGGCCCTCCAGCAAGTGTACAAACAAGCTCAGGATGTGAACACAATAGCCAAGGACTGGCCTTTGAAAAGCAGGGGGATGCAGCATGGCCGCCCTGGGGCACATCAAAGGTCTGGCTCTGCACTGCCGAAAAAGCCCGTGTGTTTGATGGCTACCCATGGACTGGCCCAGCACAAGGGGCCAAGGGTTTGAGTGAGGGGAAGTGGAAAGGGAAAAGAAAGCAGCGGGGAGAGAACACAGGAGCTGGGACACAGTCGTGTGGGTCGCTTCCTCGAAAACGTGGGTCTCTCATGAATTCCCTTGGTCTGCTTTGTTCTGGCTCTTCTGATCTGTATCCAGAGTGCAGCACACAGGTGTACTTCTTATCTCCTTCTTCAGTGCACCTCCAGGCAGGCATTCCAGGTCACTTTTGCAAAGTGCTTCATGTGCAATTTTGCAAGCACTTCTTTTGAATCAGCATTTGCCACAGCTGAGGGCTGTTGGAGTTTTTCCCTTCCAGAAACCTTGGTGGTTAGAATCCTAGAAAGCCAAGCATACAGAAGCATGGCCAGAAGGAAAGTTACTGTTACTGTTAACAGCCTTGGAAGCTCCATGCAATGCCTGGACAGAGCCATGAAAGGACATGAACATACAGTGGGAGTGGTCTGCTTGGTATGCTGGCCATGTGCCTGCCCAGCTGGGCCCTGCAGTACCTGCTGTACCTCTCTAGCAGATTCTGGTCCTGCAAGAGTCCCTGGCTGCTTATTCCTGTGCTCCCAAAACGACCTGGAAAACCCGGGAAAGTTTTGCCTCTGATTTGCTCTGCAGCTTGTGCACACGTTGCTGCTTTTGGATAAAATACTGAGCAGCCCCAGCCTGCTCAGTGGGAACCACCCTCTGTGATAAGGAGTGTGTTGACTTAGAGATTAAAACTGCCCATTGCTTTGTTGTTTTTTTTTATATAATGTGCATTTATTGCTATAAGAGCAGTGCAAAGGACAAAGGAAAAGCACAACATAAAAAAGCCAGTACTCTGTGCAACACGGCAGGCTCTGAGGGGAAAAAGGTGTCCCTAAGAGGGCTGGATGATAGTTCTGCTTCTGGGAAGAGGCTGCAGCCTGCAGGTGCTGGCCTCAGGCATGTGGGAGCCACAGGCAAAGCAGGTGCCCCCTCTGTGGATTTGTGATTGAAGGGGTCTCATTGCCCTTCTTCTCTTGATGCCATTGTCAGGGTAATTAAATGCTCCCAGGCAGGTGCCAGAGCCTTTTGCACGCTGAGAGTTGTCTTTGTCTTGTTGACCTGCTGGAAGTACCTTGTTTTAGGGTGGATTAATCTCTCATAGCAATATCTGAAAGAGGGAGCTTTAATTGATGTGGGATTAGCACAATGGGGCTCAACAGGGAGAGCAGGAGCTTTCTCACTACCTGCTAATTGCTTCTTCTCTGCTCTGGTGGCAGCTTCGACACCCTCCCGTGGCTTCTGTGTGCTAGCTTTGTGCCATAGGGACCACGTGCTGTGTGCCTTGTAGCTTTATTTATGGAGCAGAGGGTGAGATGTGGTGCTCAAACCAGGGTACCTTAATTTGTCTTTGGCAGCCAGGGATAGGATGCTTTCATCACTCAGGTGATTGACACAGATCTGGGGGGCTCATGCCTTTCTCTTGGGCTGCTGTGGGGTCCCAGGGGCTGAGCTGAAACCCATGGGCTGCAGTTTGCAGCCAGCCCCACTGCCAGACATGGTCGATAGAAATGTGAGTCTGGAATTGTTTTCCCTGGAACAGGAGAAGCAGGTCAGTACCTCAAGAGCAAATCGGGGACGTGTGTGCTTGGAGGCAGCTCTTGGAATTAAATAAGCAGCCTGTGCTACAGCCAAATTGCTGGCCTTCCCATGCCTGCTGATCTGCCCTGCAACAACCTGTCCCTGGCAGGCACTGTCCCTCCAGGTCCCCTTCAAAGGCAAATGTCCATGGTGGGCTATGAGGAGGAAAAACTTTGCCTGTCCCACTCTGTCTTGGCAGGCATCCTTTGGGGTTCACACATGAGAAAAGCTAGTTTTACCCAAGGGGAAAAAAATCAGTTTGTGTTTTTGTCTTGATGTTGCCTGAGAATCAAAGTCTTTTCTGCAGCTAGAAAAACTCTCTGGTCAAACTAATGGAAACAACTTCTGCTCTCTTCCCCACTCCTCCAGTGAATAATGGTCTGTATTTGGTTCTAGCTCATGACTGTTAGTCGTCTGTGGTCTTTAAAGCAATGGTCAGCAGGGACTGTTTCAAGCACCAGCCTCTCCTTTAGCTCTGCTTGCCTCAGTATGTCCATGAGAACTGCCTCAGGGGCTGCTGAGCCCTCTGTGCTAGTGCAGGCACCCTCTGTGGCTCCCTCCTCAGCCTCATGCCATCATGGAGTTTGCTCAGTGCCATTACCCCTCTCTGGAGAAAGCACCTTTCTCTGCCTGTGCACGTCTCGGTGGCTTTCATCGCAGCTGTGAATTTGGAGGTGCTATTTATTACTCAGTGATGCAAAAATGGCAGAGAGTCCCAGGGTGATGTGCACTTCTCCTAGTGCTGCTCCAGCCCTGCCTTCTCTTCCTCATCATTGGAGACTGGGGCTGAAAGGACTTGTCCCTTTGTTTTATCCCACATTGGGGAAGAAATGACACCCAGTAGAGAGGCTTGTCCAGGGCTGAGTATTGCTTGGCTGTCAGCAAGAATGAGTGATGCTGGGCCCCCACCACCCTCCGCCTCAGCTCCCTGTACCCCATAGGGTGCTGTGCTCACAGGTGTGGATGCCAGCCAAGTGGATAAACTCACCGTGTCCCACACATGTGTATCACAAGTTTGGGCACACACACGTGTGTACATGCACATGCACATGTACGCCCCTACCCACACATGCACCCAACACGAATGTGCCCACACCTCTCCAGGCATGTCCATCCCCTCCCATCCCTCTGCCTCCTGGCCTGCCAAAGAAGGAGGGAGCAGGCTTGCCCAACACCCTGGTGTGGAGCTGGAACTGGTAGAGGTGACGGGAAGGGAAGGGAAGGGAAGGGAAGGTGTTTTTCTTGGTTGCCATTGAGCTGCACTTGAGATGCTTTCCCACCTGTGATGGGAGGCAGAATCACTCGGGGGCAGCTGAATAAGTCCCAGTGAGGGCTGAAGGCTTTCCCCGAGCGGGTGGGACTACTCCTGTGCCTGACTCATGTGGTTGTGGGTGACACCATGGGGTGGCCGAGGCTGGTGGGTGGGTGTCACAGTGCTGGGAAGGCTCAGGGTCATCGGGGGAGCAGCACCTCCCTTCCACAAACACACTGTGTCTCTACTGGCTCTCTGGGAAAATATTTGTCCATCTGACTTTTTGAAGCCTCAGCATTTCCACCTGTGAACTTCTTGCTCGCAGACAGACGAGTATGAAAATAAAGCTCCTGACCAAAGAAAACGCTCACAGCCCACTCAGAGGGTGTGTTAACCTCGTCATTCACCAAAAGCAAACATCAGCAGTGACGTGGCTATTTTAGGTAGCTGTGGCAGAAAAAGGCCCCTCTGTTTTTCAAACAAGGTGCCTTTTCATTCAGAGGTTGGGGGCGGCTCTAGGAAACCAGTGGCATGTCACTGGGACACCAACTGGAAATGCAGATGTTAACTTACAGCAGGAAAATACTTCTGTTCATCCAAAGCCTAGGAGGAGGCAGGAAGCAGCTCCCAAGGGTGTTGACCATGGTATTTCCGCAGGATCCCCCCAGCCGGGTTGGGACCTCTGGCTGTTTGTTTGTCCCCTTTGAAGGACACAAAGCCCTCACCATGCTGAGCCCCACAGCTTGGTCACTTCCCTTCTGGCCCAGTGCAGCGCTGTCGGATGTGGAGCTGCTGGGAGGAAAAGCAAACAGAAATGGGGCCAGAAGGGCTGGACAGAAGATGGGGGTGTTATCAGGTACCCCATCTGTGAGGCTCTGTTGAAACGGGAGGAGAAGGCTGGGGCCATCAAAGCTGCTCTGATGGCCTCGATCCAGATCGTAGAAAGGTTTCATCCAGCTTCTATTGGGCTTCTTTCTTCTCATGGTGGGCTCCCCTTCCTCCCAAACCAGGGACAGCCTGGGATGGACCTCACCATCCTCTTCCTCTTCTCTGTCTGGGGAATGACCTGCGGAATGCTGAGCATTGCAAAGGCCAGCCCCCTGCCTTGGGGAGCCCCTTTGGCCATCTGTGGGGCCAGGGTAACCTTGGGTGGGCCAGTACCCCAGGAATGGCTTGGAAGTGTGATTGAGGCTATGGCATGGGTGATAAACTAGCCTGTGGGGAAGAGCTGTTCCACTCTTGGGGGCACACCCATCCCAGCTCATTACAGTTTATATGCACTATACAAGATCCTAGATAGTATAGAAAGTCACATACATATTTATTGATGTGTGTGTATATGTTACGTGTTTTCTGTGAATATATGCACATGGTCAAGTGATCTCAGCAATTTTAGGAAGAGGTGTCTTGCTGATCTGAACTGCAGCTGGGCTGCTGAGGGCTCACAAGCCAGGTCCCTGTGGGGTGACCTCTTTAGGTGCTCTGGGACAGACACAGTGATGTCCTGGTTGTGCCAATGTCTCACTTCTCTTCCCAGCCTGGCAGCATGGGAGCCTAGTCAGGGTGGCAGCGTCTGCGGTGTCACCCAGACCTGTAAGGAAAGGGACAGGAGGGTCCCTGCAGGTGTTGACAGGATTGTGCACAAGAGCTGGTCCCCCCCGCTGTGGCTGAGTAGTGTTTCTGAGAGCTGGAGCATGGGGAGATTTCACCCACACACCCTCTGCAGCACTTCTGCTTCCCGAGAAGGTTAGACATCCGGGGCTGGCTTTTCTGTGAAAGAGTGAGCTGTTCTGGTTAGCAAAAATCCCCAGCTCTGCCCTGTGCTCCTCTGTGTGCTGCACTCCGCTGCTCTTACCCCACCATGGCTGCCCCATGGCCACCTCCTGGGAGTGTCCCATCACCCATGGCCAGGCAGGGGACTTGTAGACTGGTGTCTCTAAGAGGAATAATTCTTATTGCCTCATGTGGGGAAAAGGGGATTTTCTCTCCCCAGAAGGGGAAATTGCAGCCAGAAGGACTCCTACACCAAACCCCTCGAGGCTAGCATTTTTCCTGGTGACCTTGAGGCAGAGACTGGAGGCAGCCAGCTGGCTCCCAGGGCAGTATCCCCCCCATCTGAAATGTCAGCTTGGTCTACAAATAACACCTGGCATGGATCTTTCCCCAGAGCAGTGAGAGACTAAGCCCTCTACCCTCATGCTGCAGGACTCACGCCCCATTTTACAACTGGGGTATGGTAGGGTCCCTGACTGCCTTGCAGCAAGCTCGTGATGCAGCCCTATGGGTTTGCAGGGCACTGGGAAATGTTTTCCAGTGCCAGAGGACTGGTCCCCACTAGGAAAAGGGAAGATTTGTGGAGGGCTGTTGCTCTGCCAGGAAGTCCACACTTTTTCCCACTCCAACTGTGCTGTCAGGTCAGCCAGGGCACCTTCACCTGCCCAGAGAAGGAACCCAGAGGGGGCCAGTGTCTCACACCCCTGCAGTAGCCCCCCTGCCCTCATCACCCACTGCTCTCCCCTGGCCATATCTCCCAGGAACAGTGGCTCCCACCCCTCCAGCTGCCTCTTGGGGCAATCAGTGGGGAACACATGGGCCTTATCTATGGGCCAGCTGTGGGAAGGGCTCCTTGCCATCCCTATCAGTGGGACGGCTCCAGACCTGGGGCTGAGGGGAGCCAGCCCCATTCCTGGGCCACGGCTGGGAGCATTGTCACTGCCCCACACTGACCATTGCAGGGGATGCTTAAAGTTCTGAGACCCCTTTCCAGCCTGGTGGCCAGTGTTGCTGTGACATTGATAGATTTTTAGGGCAGTTATTCCATTGTACTGGAACGTTGAAGGCAGATCGCGGGAGCAGTCTTACCTCTGTCAGCAGGATCCACACCCCTCACCCACTTCCACCAAACTCTCAGCAGCAATTTCCTCACCAGGGAGATGCTTGCGGGGCTGATGGGGGCTCAAAAGGGCCAGCACCTTGGAAAAGGCTTTCCTGCCCTTTCACAAGTCTGATAGACCTTTGTGTGTTATTTATTTCTTGAGTTGTGCCCACCCTCCTGTTCCCTGTGGCTCAGCAGGGTACTGCTGGAAAACTGGCAGGGTGGGGATGCTGACTCTCTCCTAAACCCCAGGAGTGTGGGGAACAGGGTTATCTTTGGTCATGCAAAGCATGGACATCCCTTTGAAGAGGTGCTTGTGGAGTGTGGTTTTCCCCAGAGGTGGGTGCCAGACATTCCCCCACACTATGGGGCGCCAATGCTCTCAGGGGGCTGGTCCTGCCTGCCACAAAGACTGGGCAGAGTGTGGGAGGTCCCTTGGGAGAGGGAGAATCCTGGCTGCTCTGTCACACTGAGCAAGGTCTGTCCCTCTGTGTCCTGCAACAGCAGTGACCACAGATCACCAAAAGCTCAGGATGCAGATCTTTATTGTCCACTTGTCTGGCTGGACCACAGCCTGAGCTGGGTTCGGGGCCTCACTCCCCAGCATCCCAATCATCCACCATGGCCTCAGGCTCTGGGTGGGGGAGGAGAGTATGAGAAGGAATTGTTTTGGTCTTCTACCAGCTCCTACCAATTATATAAATGAGGAGTTTTCTTCCCTGCCATGTCCTGGCCATGGGGAAGCTGGTGATGTTCAGTGGGAGTCTGCTGTGCCCACTGAGGTCAGCCCCTCTGGCCGTAACCACAGGGAATTAGAGGTGGGTGGAAAACTGTCTAAACCCCATACAAATATTTGCATTTTAAGGGCTTTTCCAAGTATTGGGGAACGCTGACACAGCAGCAGTGTGGGCGATGCTGGCATGCTGAGAGGGTCTGCTTGGCTCTTTTTTTTTTGGGGGGGGCAGGATTTCCATGGTCAAAGAGTTCTTATAGTGTTTAAAGAATGTTTAAAATTTAAAGAAAAGCTAAATGAACAAATGGGGAGAGTTTCCAGTACTGTTGCAGGTTTCTCTGCCAGCTCCTTGGGGCAAAACAGCCACCCTGATGCTGAGTGGACCACAAACCTTCAAACCACCACTTGCCCTGGGCTTGTGGGTGTATGGCTCCCATCTCTGTGTTCCTTTTTCCTTCTCTGCTGAAAGGGTTTTTGGCAGGAAAGGGAGTCCCTGTGGCTGCTCTGCCCTGGAGCATCCTGAAGGTCTGGAGCTGAGGTAGAACTGGTGGGAGCTTGACCCATCTATTGCCCCCCATGCCTATGCCAGGGGATGCTCACCTGCCAGCTTTTGGCCGTGGTAGCAGCCTATGTGGAGAAGGCTGACTGAGGGACAAGGGTGGCCGTGGACCCTGATGGCTTCAGGACCATACATCCCAGCCATAGATAGGGGCTGGAATAAGGGAGAAGTTGGAGGGACTCTGGGCTATCCCATCCCACTGCATTCCCCCTCTCCACACCCATTTCTGCCAGCTCCTGGGGCAGGTTGAAGCAAGCAAGTCACAGGCACGTCCTGTCCTGCTGGCGCAGGGAGGGCTCAGCACCTTGGGCTGTAGGGGCAAGAGCCCTCCATGTCCCCAGGGGACAGCTCTGGGGTGGTGACACCCAGACCCCCAACACACTGTCCACAGCACAACAGTGTGTGGGAGTGTCCTGGCCCCATGCAGAGTGGTCTTGGGCACAGTGGTGGGGCTGGGGGCTTGGTGCAGGTAGATCAGTGCTGTGAGTGCATCCAGCCTGAGTGGGGGTGCAGAGGGGAATGTGTGCAGCAATGGAGCCCTCCTTGCATGTGTGTGCATGTGTGCTGGGACTCACACATGCAGAGCAACAATGTGTGGGGCTGCCCTCTGCTTTGGGCTTGGGGCCCAGCCATATTCTGCATCCACCTCACGGGCTGGCAGGTTGCTCCATGCCCCACAGCTGTACCTTGCACCTTGGGGCGTGCTGTGCTTGGGGAGTGCAGGGGACCACGGCTCAGGCAGGCTCAGGTAGTACCTGAGTGGCAAGAAGGATCATCATGGTGCTGCAGCAATGAGTCAGGGATAACCAGACACAGGTGTGGTGGGCAAGGGGACCAGCACATGCCCCTGTGCAGCGGGCACCCAAGGGTGGTGCTGGCCCTGGGGCTACGCCAGGCAGGGAAAGAGGCTCCTGCACGTGTCTGGGCAGTGCAGCAGGTGTGGCTCATGCTGCGGCTGGGCTCTGCTTCCCTGGGGCCAGGGATACGTGCAGATCATCCCAGTGCTGATGGACCACAGGGGGATGAGCACCAGGTGGATGAGCAGGACAGCAAGATTGCCATGACATAGCCTGCAGTGACTGTCACATAAAGGCCAGCACAGCAGATGTCACCGGAGCTGACGTGTTTCTTCAGCCACAGGCTATGCTGGTGGTACAAGGATGCTGGGTGGGGGGCCCCCCACTGGTCCCATGCACCCTGTGGGGCCAGGAGCAGCCATGGTGAGGGGTCTGCTTGTGCAAGGTGTGGGTGATTGTGTGTGTGAGTGCAGAGGGCTAGGTGTGCAGCACGCAGTGAGCCAAGTTAGGTTACAGCATATAGGGCAGGAAAGGGTATGTACAGTATGTAGGGACAGGGATATGGGGCTTGGTTAATGGGGCTGAGAGGGGGGAGGGCAAGCTGTGCACAGCACCTCGGATATGCACGGAGTCCTCACAGGACTCCCTCCTACCCACCATCCCATTCCCATAACAACAGCAGCATCCTGGTCCTACGGCAACGTGCAGAACACACATCTGGGGTCCTGATGCCACTCTGGCTGCGGCAAAACCCCCTGCCAGAGGGGCAAAGGATAGTGGCTCCAAGGACACCCAGTGTAAACCAGAACTCATTTTCCTTGACGGTTGGGAGAACACCCGGAGCCGTGGACATCCCTGGAACCCATGGGGATTCTGGGATCCATCTAAGACAAGGATACAGTGCTCTCCCTGCCTAAGCCGCCAGCTCCCCACTCAAATTGTCGCCTCCCCAGGCCGGGGTGCTGCTGCTGTCCCGAGGCAGTGCTCTGAGCGCTGGGCCAGCCCTGCCCTCTATTGTCTTGAGAGCTGCTCCGTGCCGGGCTCCGCTCCGGATCTCTGGAGCTCAGCCACCCAAAGTCCTCCCAGGGCCCGCAGAGCAGGGGCTGACAGGCTCCCCACTGCCCCGCGGCACCACGTCCCACCCCGACACTGCTGCTGAGGGGACATGGGACACGTCCGGACCCTCCATGGCACCACCAGCACAGTCCGGCTACCCGGGGATGCAGCAGTGTCACCCCAGCACAGGTGCCCGGCGGCCCAGGCCTTGGGACCCAGGCGTGCCCGTACTGGTGACAATTGCCTTCCCGGGTCGATAACCTGGTGGCCAAAGCACTCGGTGAGCCGGGACGGCGCGGGGCGACGCCAATGGGTGCCCGCAGCTGCGAGAGAGGGAGGGAAGCTCTGGAGGCTCTGGTTAAACTGGAACGAGGCGCGGCATCGTCCCGCGGTCCCTGCCCTGGGGACTCTGACCCCGTGGGCCGGCGAGAGGAGCTGAGGCAGGCGGTGACGAGCAGCCCCACAGCCACCGGGACGGAGCCAGCGAGGAGCCCGACAGCATGGAGCCTACTTTGGAGCTGGCCGATGACCCCAGGTGAGTGCTGGAGACGCTCGTGCCGCTTTGCAGCCGGGCAAATTTACTTTTTGGATAGAACTTTGGATGATTCCTTCCCTCTGTAAAGGAAAGGAGGTGCTTGGCAGTGACTGCTCGGACCCTGCGGCCCCGGGTGTCCCCGTGTCCCTGCGGCCCCGTGCAGTACTTCCGTTCTGCCCCGCAGGTTCTCCCGCCCTTTGGTGGAGATGCTGATCAGGAACTTCAGCGTGCCGGCAGCCTGCTTCTCCCTGCCGCCCACCTCCCAGCAGCTGCTGCACCGTAGGTGGGGGGACGGGATGGGGAGGACCCTCCTGCTGTTCCTGGCGGGAGCAGGACAGGGGTGAAGGTGGTAGGGTGGCCGTGGCGAGTGCAGGCACGGAGCAGCCCTAGAAATCAGAAACTGGGCTGCTGCCAGGGTCTTAGCTTCCCATCCCATAGTCCTACTTGCAGGGATGGGTACAGCCCAGGAAGGGCCAGCACTGGGGTGGGTGTCATGGGAAAGGGAGCAGTGGTGCAGAAGCGCCAGCTCTGGTCCAGGGCGTGGCACAGAGCTTCCTAAATCTGTGGAGTGGTGGGTCGTGGGGCAGCTCTCTGCACTGGTGGCCTCAGGGGGGACCAGACAGGATGAATACAGCTTCTCATCCCTCCCTGGCAGAGCTGGACACCGCCCAACTCATCATCCTGGGCCTCTGCACCATCATGACACTGCTGTCGGTTGTGATCTACGCAGAAGAGGTTTCGTACCTCTTCCGCAAGATCCGCTGCCCTATCAAGATGAAGACCCTCTGCTGGAGCAGCTCAGCCCCTACGGTGAGCTGGGCTGTGGGGGTGCTGGGGGGGCCCCCCAGGGGGCCAGAGTCATCTAAGGGGTGCCAGCCCACAGGAGGGGGGAATGTCAGTGTGCCAAGCTCACGTGTCCCCCAGGTTGTGTCAGTGGTCAGCTGCTTTGGCCTGTGGTTCCCGCGCTCGATGATGGTGGTGGAGATGGCAACCACGGCGTGAGTATCACCCACCCTGGGACAGGGCACCAAGGAGCCCACAGGGCTTGACCTGCCTTCCTCCTCCTCCCCAGGTACTTCGCTGTCTGCTTCTACCTGCTGATGCTGGTCATGATTGAGGGCTTTGGGGGGAAGGAAGCGCTGCTCAGCACCCTGAAGGACGTGCCCATGGTGGTCAGCACTGGGCCCTGCTGCTGCTGCTGCCCCTGCCTGCCCCGAATCACCATGAACAGGTGAGGGGGAGCTGAGATAAACCTCTGCCCCTGGAAGGTTTTCACCCCCTGCTTCTGCTGGGCTGGAAGAGAAGTCCCTGGGTAGGGACTTGGGGACCTCAGAGTGCTACCAGTCTCTCTTGCTATGACAGGAAAAAGCTTAAACTGATGATCCTGGGGACTTTCCAGTACACCTTCTTCAGGGCAGTTGCTGTCTTCCTGGGGCTGATCCTGTCTGCCGACGGGAATTACAACCCTGCTGATGTGAGTGCCAGAGCACAGGGATGGGCAGGTTGATGACCTAGACAGGAAGCCTCCACCTGAGTTTTCTCAGCCCAGTAATGTTTTCTGTGTGTCCCCCTCAGATTTCAGCAGAGAGTGTGGCCCTCTGGATCAACACCTTGGTTGGTGTCTCCACCCTCTTTGGGCTGTGGGCCCTGGGCATCCTCTTCCGGCAGGCCCGGCTGCACCTGGCTGAGCAGAACATGCAGGGCAAGTTCACCTGCTTCCAGGTGAGCCCCTGCCCTGCCCAGCTCCCTCCTAGGTGAGGGGCTCCTGCAGCACAGATAGGGTGAGGCAGCATGAGGGAAGATGGTGGGGCAGGAGCCACGCCATGGGGAGAGTCCTGCTGGCCGCAGGACAGCAGGGAAGGTGAAGGCTGGGAGCTGGGCCGTGGCATGGCCCTCACCACTGGGGTGTTGGTGTTGCAGATCCTGCTCCTCCTGACGGCACTCCAGCCTGCCATCTTCAGCATCCTGGCTAACAGCGGCAGCATCGCCTGCTCACCGCCCTTCTCCTCCAAGGCCAGGTCACAGCGTAAGTTGGGAGATGAGAACACCACCACGTGCTCCCAGCCGAGCCCCTCCATCACATGGCATGGCATGGGAATGGGCATGGTAGATGAAGGCAGCTTCAAATGACCCTTCTCTTCCAGAGATGAATGTGCAGCTGTTGATCCCGCAGACCTTCATCCTGGCAGTGCTGACGCGGATGTACTACCGCAAGCAGGACGACAAGCCGGGCTACCAGCCCATCAGCTTTGCACCCGCAGGTGCTGACACCAAGGCGTGAGCAGGAGGGAGAAGCTGGGGTGCCAAGGGGCAGAGTGGGGTGAGGGGCTGGTCTACCCTGCACAACATTCTTGTCCTCCCCTGGCCCTGGGAGCTGCTGGCAGCAGAAAAGGCAGAAGGGGAAAGAACATCTTGGGACAGAATGAAAGGGTCTGAAACCTAAAAGCCAAGGGGGTCCCACGGAGCCACCTCCAGCCCGGAGGCTCTTGTCTAGCACTGAGTAAAGATAAATTTTTACTGGAGTCTTGCATTGGTGACTGGGTTCATATTATCTCTGCCTGGGCTGGGTGGGAGATGACTCCATACAGGGGGAGGAGGATGGAGCCCAGACTAACACAGCCATGGCATGAGACCGTCATGGGATGCCCAACACCCAGCTGTGATTCTGAACTCTGGGTGCTGCTGGCTGGGATCCCACAGCCAAGGCAAGCCCAGACCAATGGTAATTTCTCCCAAGACATCAGACTGGGTCTGAGCTGTCCCTGGGGCCTGCTCTCTATGGCACTGGCTGCTCCAGAAAGCACACAGGGAGCATCCACACCTGCCAGTCAGGCACCAGGCAAAGGAAGGAGCCTTGATGCACCTTTCTAACACTGGCAATTAATTAATGTTGCCTCAACCAGCCTCAGTCCAGTACCAGTATCTGCTCTAGACATGGGGATGGAAATCAGGAGAAAGTACAATTTGCAGAAACCACTGGGTAATCTTTTGACCCCACATGTTCATTACAGACACCAGAAGCACAACTCAGACCATGGTTTCAAATGAGCAGATCACATGTTAATAAATTGCAGCACTCTCCAATGCTCTTGCTTCTACCACCATCCCTGGTACCTCTCAATTCTGTCCTGTTGCTGCTGTTCTCTGCCATCAGAAAATCCTTTCCCAGAGGCTCACATCCCAGATCCACAGAGGAAGTGAAATAGGGCTGTTTCATATGAATAGATGCCTCTAGATTTGAAGAGTGAGGGATGGCTTAGAGGTGTGCAGGACAGCCCTGAAGCAGCAGCACTGGGTATATCTGTGGGAATGAGATGATCCTGGGAAACTTGGCTTGTGTTTTGCTGAAAGATCAAGATCTTAACTATTCCTGATAAAACATGACAGTGCTGGAGAAGACTGGTCCAACAATCCAGGAGAAAACAAAACAAAGGGAAAAAAAAAAGACTAGGCTAGGATTTCAGTGTCCCATTTAATTTCAGTGCAAGGAGGAAGCAGAGATTGTTGGTTACAAGAAATAGCTCTGTTATTCCAAGCTACGTGTAAAACCATGGCTGGCTTCTTACTAAGCACCCCAGATTTTGCAGAGAGACCAAGTATGTTAAGGTCTCTGCAGAACAAGCCACCATCCAGAACACCACAATTACCCAAACTTACAGAACACTGTTGCATAACTTGTGTTTAAAACAGTAGTAAGGCTCTAAAGCAGCCTGGCCTTTGTGATCTGGCTCAGGGAAGCAACCGCAACATCCATATTAAGGGAAGAGTGAGGAAGGGAAGATGAGGGAAGAGACAATGTGGGTGATACAAAGTAAGTGTTCTACCACTTATAAACCAGAGGATTAACAACTGTCTTCTACCACGTGACTGTTACTTGCTCCTTACAGTTTAAAATCCACAGCAGCCAGCCATGCTCCCACAGCTGTGCACATCCCTGCTGAAAGAGGTCCAAGTGGCAGATTAGTGATCCCCAAAATACCCTTTCCCATACTGGTTCTGGCCTCAAGAGAAGTACAGAACCTCTGTCAAGCCCCTTGGGCAGTGTGACAAAACACCATCAAGACAAAAGCTGGAAAGAAGCTGTAGCCTGTTCCTACCACAGGCCACATGCTCTAGAAGCATGCAGAGCTTGTGGCAACACTTAATGAGTTTCCTCCTTGCATGTGCTGCTACCCAAGCCTCACATCCTGCTCTGGAGACCTCCCTGCAGCATTGCTGATAAGACTCTGAGCTGTCCTCTGTTCCCAGCACCACAGGATACAGACAACTCAGCCCAGCAGCTCCACCCAGAGACAGTGGGTATCAGAGGCAAACCCTGGCAGAAAAGCTCCACAGCTACATGACAGCAAGGCCAGTTTCTCCAGTGCTGGCTGCAGGACAGGAGAAGCACCAACCTGCTCTGCTTAGCCATGGGGAGGCAAGTCCCCTTGGGGAGCCACAGGCCACAAGGCAGTGTGTATCACAGACACGACAGCAGGCACAACTTGGACCATGGACTCAAATGAGCATTATGTGTTTAAATAACCTTAAAAAGCTGCAGCACTCTCTGATGCTCCTTCCATCCTACCTCATGGAGCAGAGTGAGCAGGCATAGATTATGCTGTACTGCACAAGCCAGGTAACTGTCACACAGGACTGGGGCCCTTCATCTGTCCAGCTGCACACACTGACATCAGCAGCAAACTGGCTGCTTTGCCCTTAGAGCAGCGACTTCATGGCACCAGTGTGAAGGACTCCTCCAGCCCCTAAAGCACAGCAACTGAAACACAGACAAACACACACAGAGCACAGTGCTGAGGGACCGTTTGGACAGACACTAAAACGTGTAACACACCACAGACTGGAACAAGGAACTTCTCAAGAGACTACACACATTCATTTCCTACCTGGGCTCTGACACACCCAAGGAAATGCATGACAGCAAGTGCCCTGAAGCAAAGATTAATTTTCTTCTCTCCAACAGCAACTCAGTGCTCAATTTTAGCTCAGGATTTAGCAGTCTTGTTAAGATTAGCTGGAAAGGCCTTTCCCCTGCAGCCTCTCTACTGTTTGGAGCTATGAATGCTGTGCACTTTATGGGGTGTGCCAATCTACAGTGCTGCAAGTCCTTCCCGGGTGTAACTCCTGCATGCCAAGCCGGTACCCCCTGCCCAGCACGCCCTCACTGCGACACACTGGGAAGCTCAGTTAAGGGGCATGCAAGCACTACAGAGTCTGCTGGATAGATTCCTATCAGCTCCAGCCCAGCAGGGATGTCTCTGTTTCCTACAAGCCTCATTACACCACTGCTTTGTGTGTGCTCTCGAGGTCATGCTGGTTGAGGAACTGAGGGGTCTTTCCTTTGGCAGTGGCACAGATACTGCCTGGGGGTGGGGGGGGGGATAAGACAGAGGAGCTGAAGGAAAGAAGAGGCAGATGAGTCTTCCCACTCTCCCTCTTGCCTGGAGGTTTAACAAGGGAAAAGAAACCAAAACTAAAGCCACGCTTGAGTGCTATTCTTTGCCCTTTTAACGAATATTTTCTTAAAATATAAAAACCATCTTCACCCTGGAAACTGCTAGAACGTAAACAATAAAAAGGGGATTTAGGGAGAAGAAGGGAGAGGAGGTTTGAATGTGCTTCCAGGCAGCAGCCCTTGCTAAGAGCAGTGGGGACCTCCAAGGCCCTGTGCTCACCATCAGCCCTGTTCCTATGGCTCTCTTGCTCATTTAGAGTTCCCCACTGGGTCTGGACTTAGGATTCAGCGATTAGCAGTCTGCAGCAAATCCTGGCAGGTAGGTTAATCCTCTTCATCTTCACTGATGTCATAGGTGACTGCAGACTCATTCCTGGAACGGTTGGCAGGTGAGGAAGGAGGAGTCTTGGTGGAAAAGGGCCAGCGGAAGGTGGGAGATGGGGAGCGGTCGTGTGTGGGGCTGCTGCTGGGACTCTGCTTTGGGCTGATGGCCTGCAGCATCCGGCCCTTGCCTTCCTTCAGCATGTGTTTCTGGTGAGGGAAGCATGAGGACAGTTAGCAGGCGTTACACAGTCATGGAAATGGACACTACTTACAGCCTGTGCAGCATTTTGAGTTGTGTCCCTTCAGAACTATGCTATTTAGGAGCAGAAAAAGCCCCAGTATCACTCTGGGCTTTGGAAACTGCCCAGGTAATCACCACCCAACTGCCCAGTGTAATCACCATGCATTTTCAAGCACCTCTAACAAGAAATGCCTGTGATATTTACCCAACAGTGCAGGAAAGCCTGGCATAAACAAATAGTTTCAGACTCAGCTTAGGCCAATGACAAAGTGACCACCATCCTCTTGGCAGCTCAGTGGTCAGCATGGCACGAACTGGAGTTTACAGGCCAGCTCATGGGAGAGGGGAGTTTTCCCCTCCGCAATGTAACTGGCATTATCTCGTTGGCAATGGTGAGTACTCCCTGCAAACAGGCTGCCCAAACCTGTAACAACCTGTCTGGAGACTGGCAGCACACTGAGCACTACAAGTAACGCCAAACCTTTCCTCTGCAGACTCTGTAGAAGCCCTACAATGTCTGTTAATGTCTCCAAAATTCCCTTTTCCCAGAGCAGCTCCTTACCAATGCGCCTTCTGGGCCAAACATCTCCAGGAAATTGCCGATGAACTCCCGGGATTTCTCTTCCCACTTCTGAATGAGATCAATACTCTTCTCTTCGACTTTCTGGACAAATTCCTTTGACTTCTCCTCTACATCCTTCACCCTCTTTTTCACCTTATCCACGCGTTCCTGGAGGTGATATTTTTTCTCCTGCACAGAGAGTGGTGGATCAGAATACAGCTCACCAGATTTGAGTGGAGACCATCTCTGCTCTGTGTTACTACACTGAACTGCTGCTTGAGACTCAGCATCTCCGTTAGTCTGGTGACACTTCTCCTTCACTTCCATCACACTTCTTTCCTAGACTACATGGCAGACACAGTGGGGTTGTGAGACACTCTGTGGCAGGCATTGGCACAGTACACAAAGCAAGACTAAAGCCAGAGATAAGCACTATCTAATAGGAGTGCATGGAAGAGGGAAATATTTATACAGAACACAGATTAGATTCAAGTGACTTGCTGTAGATCTCTCTGCATATCACAACAGCACCAGTCTTTCTGCTGGGTGTTTTTAAACAGATGCAGATTTATGTGCCAAAGAGAGATGAAGCACCCATTACCTCTCCTGTTCCATTATTGTTCACAGGCACAGTATGTGAGTGATAAAAATAAATGTTTACAACTTTACTTCCAACATCAAAAATATTTTCTGCCATGTATTCTTTTCGAGGGCTGAGGGCTAGAGTTGCTCAGGACAAGACGAAGGCATATCCTTCTATCCTACCCAAGCACTGCTGCTCCTGCAGCTCCAAGAGGGGAACAGTACAGTGAAAACAGCATCAGAAATAGCATCATTTTATCCTAACAAATGACTCTACCCCCTAAGGAGGTGGCTGGGAGAAGAGGAGAGAGATGAGACAGCAGCTAATGTCAAGAACAACTCACTCTCCATTCAAGAAAAAATACATTTTGCCACACACCCTCTATCCAGCTCTTTAAATAGGTAAGACATCATCAAGGCATCTCTGACAAGAGAGCAGCATTAGCAACCCCCCACCTCCTCTGAGTCCTCTCAATCTCTGAAGTGATTTCAGGGGTGGAAGTCTTAATTTCTACTCCAAGGACACTGGTTTGGTGCCAATGCTTAGCTCTGCAGACAGGTCTTTCACTGGCACATGGCAGGACTGTGCTATCACTAGACAAGACTCTCCTCATGCTTTGCAAGACTCTGGCTCCTGCAGCGTGTGGTGAGACCCCCTTCAACTCACGTTTATGAAGCTGACGTTGAGCTCCTTGGCCGTGTAGCCGCGCTGCAGGTTCCGCCTGGCATAGACGTCGTAGTCCCGCACGATGCGCGTGATGATGTCGGACGTGGAGATGCCCTCAGTCCTCTGGGTTGGTGCAAACATGCCTAAAGTTGGGGAAAAGGACCCAGGACAGCTTGAGCAAGACACATGGCAAAAAGCTGCTGCCACCTCGCTTAGGAAACAATTTCTCCTGTCAAGAGCTCACTTCCTAGCTGTTCTCACATCTTTGACCTTAAGTGTACAATACCAGAGCCATCCTTTCTGGGATGCCTAAGTAAGACCAAAACATCAAAATACCAAATGTCAAAATACCAGGTATTCTAATGAAAAGGTCTTTACTTTAGGTGGTTTAAATATTGACTGCACAGAGAATAGCGTGGGGACAAGGCCAGGACAAGGGGTCCTACATTTTAATGGATGGAAATATAACACTTTGATGGCTGAGTTTTGATAGATATAAAAAAGCTGCATCCTCAGTGAATTTTACAGCAAACAGCTAGAGGTGCCCCTCTGCTAAGTTCATGAGACTCCCCATTTGTGAGAATCTCTAAGCCAAACCGTAGTATGTTTGTAAGAGGTTGCTGTTAATTCAATCAAAACAACTAGACTGAAATTAAGAATTAATGCTGGGGCCATGCTTGGGCTGGGATGTGGGACTAGTGTTATGAAGCAGGGCCCAGAGCTGCTTCTTCCTGCCACCAGAGCTTCCTGGGCAGACCTTGTTCCCAGAGAGGCATAATCTTTCATTAAAGAGGTACAGGAAAAACTACAGAAGATATTTGACAGAAAGCCCTGGAGAATTTGAGGGGGACCCACCTGCTTCTTTTATATGCTTATAGACATCATCACTGCCAGCAGAAGAGTAGGGGATGTCATCATGTGCAACAAAGTCGATCTGAAAATTAAAAAAGCAAGTCAACATTTTATCTGGAATGTGTAGATCTCCTGGTGCTGTCAAAAGATGGCTTAATAGTGGAGGCTCAACACCTCCACTCAGGGGTGTGAGAGAGAACAGCAAGACACTTTCCTCTGTTACAACACAACACAGAGCAGTCCCAAGTTCTCAGTGGCAATTGCCTGACAATTGCAAGCACATGACAGAGAGGAAAGAAAAGGCTGGGAACAAGGACACAGCTGCTTTACGCTCCACAGAGAAATGGCTTGTTAATGGCAACAACGGTAAACTAAGCAAGCTCCCCTGGAGACTCCTTCACCTCCCAAAGCTGTTCAACAGATGTTAGAGATTCCTTTCACTTTATCTCACCAACTGATAAAAGGCTTTCAAGACAGCTTGTCTAGTCTCCTGTGGCAGGGAAGCTGAGGTATATCTAAACTGCTCATGCTGTAAGCAGGGAGCTGGACCAGACACCCCCAGAAATCGCTTCCAAACCATGTAATCCCCTCCCTACTGCATTTTACACCTGTCTGTAACATGCACCAACTTCTCCTGAAATAGCGAGAACCCTCTCAGGCTTTTTCACTATGTCACAATCTTTACCTTATTTTAACATTACATGCCAGCTCAGCAAATGTTTCTACACTCCAAAGAAACCCACTCAATTCCCATAACCCAGTCCATTCTATATTTAAGGAGCTTCAACAGAAACAGTTTGCTCAAGGCAGAGGTCACCCCCAAGGATGAATTCTTGCTGTAAACAGGGAGAAGCTAATTGAAATTCCAAACAGATCAGATGTCACAAATTACCCTGTGCTCTGCCAGGAACTCGGGTGTGAGGGTCCAGGGTGCATTTCTCACCACCTCGTCCACATAGCGACAGTGCTGCACAGCATCGTAGCGCTCGTTTTCGTTCATTACCGTGAAACCCTTGAAGTTGTGGGTCAGCTCATCACTGCACACTGGAGAAACAGGCAGAGAACACTGAGTCTGAGGCACCTACCACAATGATTTACAGCAAAAGGACCTTGCCTATATCCTGCTGAACCAGACAACGCTAGCAGCTGACAGAGGCTGGTGTTTCAAACCCAGATCTTCCAGCCAAAAAGCATCAGGAACAGGGAGTGCTCAGGGCACTGAACTCCCGAGCAATTCTGGGCAGGCTGTTTGGGGAATTTCTGCCTAAGTTTGGGACCTACACCCCAAGCCTTTAAGGTCTCCAGAGCTTACAACACTCATCAAGAAAACCAGCCAACACAGAAGACCACTCTTCTATAAGGAATGGCACCTGGGGGCCTGCTGGGCAGAAATCCACGTTGAAAGCATTGGATGTCTCAGGCTTGGAATCTGAAAAGACTTATTGCCTGAACTTCTGATTTCATAAAATACCATATCACAGTCTACTTGGAAAGTTTACGTTTAAAAAAAGGGAGAGTTCACAGGAAATCAAGCTTAATTATTATGTTCTATGAGAAAAGTAAATTAACAACTCTTCATAATCTGCAATGTAAGATATTAAAGAAGGAGTTCTATTTGATTATCAGACTCAAAAGTAAACAAGGCATTACCAGTCTCACTGGTATTGGACGTATTTACATGCTAGACAAACAGATGATAAAGAGTGGGGGAGACTGTTCCCTGCTTGGAGCTAATGTTCTCTTGGGATGTGGCCTCTTGCCTCAGTCCCGGTGCAAGGGGAGCAGTTCATTGCCCTCCTCCTCACCAGCCTCCTAGAGGCACAGAACATGGTTACACTCCCTGCTACTTCAACATGTTAATAGTTCGACCTGAAGTTATTTTCCTGTTTGTTGCAGTGTTTATGTACATGGGGATGTCTTTCAACCTTTAAGATTTCTAAGCTCAGGGTGGTTTGTAGGTTGGAGCAACTGTTTCAGCTCTCCTCCCTCCCTTTCCCTTCCAGACACTACTGTAGCACACAAGAAGTGCAGGCATACCACTATTAAAATGCTCTCAGCAATGACTGAAACTGTGATAAGGAAACAAACCACCCAAGGATGTTATAATGGCTCTGTGGCAGAATTTAATTTTGCTACATGAAGACACTGGGAGTTGAGAAAACTACTTAAAGGTATTTTCAGTTCTCATACTTCAGCATCATTATGCAGCCTGACCAGGGGTCAGCTCTTGATGGACAACATGCACAGCCTGATGTATCCTTAGCATGGGAGGAGGGACAAGCAGAGGCACTGCCTAGACAGAGGCCCATGTACTGCAGCAGCCAGAAGAGGGGTATCTTTTTTCCTGTTACATTCTTGAAGGAGCTTGGCTGAAAGCCCTCCGCTAGATCCCTTCAGGCACTCAGCAGGACATTTGTGGCATCATCTAAAGACTTATGACCTAACAGACAAAATGGGGAACTTCTATTTGGAGAAGGAAGGCCTCACTGACTTCTAAGGCAGGTGCCCAAGAAATCACTGTGATCTCCATGTTCACAGTGGGATCTGTTTAGCACTAATCTCCAACAGAAACTGGAGCTGGGGAGTGACTTGCAGGGCAATACAGGTGAACAAAGCAGCCATGGAGGGACTCGTAGTTTAGCTGTCTCATTCATGTGTCAAAAGTAGATGCTCAACTATCCCTAATAAATTCTGATACTCAGATGTGCAACTCACCTGTACCTGTCACAAAACGGAGGGGTGAAATTAAAACAGCATGATCAACAATCTTTTCCTTAAGCACTACTTGGTACAGGATATCTTTCTGCAGACATACCCAACCATCAACATTTTGCAATAAGACGCCAGCAACACTTGGGACAAGTTTGCAGTGAGAGTCACTGAGGCCACAAAGGCAAAAGCCCTGTATGCCCAACCACAGACACAGCTAAACTGTACTCCTGCAACAGCCAAAGTCAACAAGGTCACTCCTTACCTCCAACAATGAGGTATGTGTTTGGGAAGAGGTTCTTTGCTTGCATCAAGGCCCGGGCATGTCCAGAGTGGAACAAGTCAAATATTCCATCGGCATAAACTCTGACAGGGCGATCCACTGTGCCAAAGGGACAGAGAGACAGCTGTGAATATGCCTTGCTGGAGAAGCAGCTGCTGCTCATGCTCACTTTGAGGACCTTCTGAAAGTCATGGGGGTGTTATAGAATGCATCACCATAATCAGGACAGAACTGTGAAGACAAACGCCTGGCTCTCTGCCTTCCCATTTGGAAACAAATGCATCTGAGCACAGAGCTGAAAAACAACCACATTTAAAGGCAGATTGAAAACCTACCATGTACCATCCAAACAAGGTGAAGTGGAGACCAAGGGAAAAGCAAACCCTGAACATTTCCCTTTTATGGAAATCCAAATACAGAATTAACTTTTTGCACAACAGTAAGATACCAGAGGGGAACTCGCCCAAATGTTTCACAGGTGCCTGATTTCCCCCTGTCTGCCAGGATGGCATCTTAAGATCTTTACAGCATCCCCCTCTGCAGCCTGCTGCCAGTCTGGTTGAGGGCTCAGCATCATCTGCTCCCCCAGACACATGCAGTGCATGCCTTTATTCAAAAACACAGCTGAACTATTCAAAGAAAAGCAGACACAGGTCTGCTGAATCACTGGCATTATCAGCTAAACCCATCAATAATATTAATATCAATATTAATGACAATAATAATAGTATTTAAAAAACAACAACCAAAACTTCCCTCAGGCCACCTCTGCTAGGGGAAATTGTAGCTCAGTTCTTTGAGGTCAGCATAGAGGTAAAGTGAGATAGTCTAGCACTGCCATGTAATAGTGGGAGGCTTCTGATCTTGGGACCACACGGGACCACAGTCCTCTTGCTGCTGATAACAAAAAGCCAGTCTTTGTATGTGACACAGTTGGGAACAGCCTGCTGCTCTCTTAGCCCAGTTCAGACAGACAGACTCAGAGGAGCGGTGAGCAGAAGCACACCAAAGCTGCAGTGAGGACAGGGAAGACAGAAGACCTAACAGAAATCTGAGACCCCACAGGTCTGGGCAGAGCCCTGGAGGTACCCAGAGACAGAGCTTGGGAGGCAGCAAGAGGAGGAGTTGATGCAAAGGTCAGGGCTGTTAAGTTCAAGCTAAGCAGAGGAGCCAGTTTGAGGACAGCCTCTTGGAATAATTTTTTAGTGGTGCTAAGACCTCGAACCTGAGGATGCCAGGAGGTTCTGAAGAGCCAAGGATTTGGATATCTGTGACTGCAAAAGCTTTCTTTGTGCCAGAAGAGGGTTGGTCCTAGCAGACCTTTATGAATGTTCATTTACATTCTGGAAAGTACCTGGGACATGCTTATCTTTCCTCTGTACCTGCAGCAGCTACAGTTCCTGAGCACAGACACAAACTGCAACAAGGAAGTGTGCACTGTATTTTAGACCTGACAGGCAGGAGAGCCACCACCATTGAAAGCAGAAACCTTTGTGCAGACTCTGGAGATTTTCAGATGGGAAATTAATGCAAAATGTGAAATACACTGGATTTTCAGAACCTCTGGCAAGAAACCACAGCCAGGTCTCAATCTGAGCTGGCTCATCTCTCAGCAGCAGTCAGGTAGAGAGAACTGCAGCATTTTTATTGTCTCTGTAGCCACAACAGAGAGGCCAGGTAAGACAGCACTGTCTGCATACTCTGGAAGAGAGGGCCATGATCCTTTGGGAGTCAGTTGTGCCTCTGTCTCCCCTTTGGACTTCCAAAGAGAATAGTGTTTCTCCCAGCCTGGTTAAGAGAATAAAAGGACACATTCTTGTTGTGGGGCTGGCCTGTGGTGCTTAATGACACTGACTTTAATTCAAATCCAGGCTAGAATGGGACATTCTGAACAAAGATATAAATTGGTTTTACTTGCCCGTTTCAAGTTTCAGAAAATATGACTTTTAAAATGCTTGACCTAAAGCTACCTCAGAAAAGGTAGTACAGAAAGTGTGCAGTTCTATGGCTGTCAGTGGCTCAGCCAGAGTTTAAAACAAATATCTGTATTTTCCTCACAGATACAAACTTGAATTTCAGGTGTACTGACAGGCCAAATTTCCCATTGGAATAGTTATCTAATCACCAAAGCACTCAGTCATTGGCTGTAAACCTGGTCCAACACACAAGGTGAGTTTGGTCTCAGAGATGTCTCAATCATACCCACGCACCCCAAATCCAACATTTATACAACCCCCATCCAGTCTGTGCTCTTACTTACAAGGGGTCCCTCTCACGGCTTCTTCATACGTCACTCTGATGTATGGCTTGCTGTAGTCGATCTCCACTTCATCTGAGAACGGAGCTGGTTCCCTCAGGCCCTAAACAGCCAGGAAAGTTTCATTGTGAGAGCGCAAAAGTGAGGGTTCAAAAGTGCCAGTTCACAGTGGCAGCACTGCCATCGCAGCGTCCCTAGTCACCGCGCGACTCGCTGTGCCTCTGCACAATTCAGACTTGTGTAATGAAAGACTAATTAGTGTAAAACTTCAAAACAGCCTTGCAGGCCAATTAGCCTGAGTTTACAGAGGAAGAGAGAGAGAAAAAAAGAGTTTAGAAGACAGTATTTATATTGGACTGAGAAAATCAGAGAGTCAGAGCTGCAGCTGCTAAACTCAGACTTTTGACAAACAGCAGTTCACAGCAGCACAAGCCAAGCTTCAAACCTCACTGTCACAGCTCCAGCTGTGCCCACTCTGGCAAGATCATCACTCTGCTGTGCCTGAGTATTTGTGCTGTGATGTACAAACCGTAACAGCTCCTTGATTTGAGTATATGAACAAGCAGAAGAGCAATACCAACCGCAGCACTAACTCCCAGGGAATGTGCATGTTGTCACCATTTCTGAGCCATACAAGTGAGAGATTGACCTTGATCTGTGGCAGAGTAACTCCAATTGCTGCAAGAAAACCCCTCTAGCCTGCTAGCTTGACCACAGCAGTACATTTAATCAACAGCTGAAGTCCAGGCATCATTTCTGGTCTGCTCTGAATGGAAATGAAACATCTGCCCTTCCCATTACAAAACAAAGAGCTCAATTTCCTTCTAGCTGGAAGGTGTAGGGCTGCAATGGACATCTTGTTCCTTAGTCAGAACACTAGGAAACAAGCTTGCGAATCATTACAACAATACCTTCAAGCTGAAAAATGCTAATCTGCAGTTTCCTCTCTGGCTTCCTGTCCCACTGCTGAATCCTGGCAGCGTCCAGCACCACAGCAACCAGAAAAACCGCTGCTATTCTGGCCAGTGTCATTCCTTATTAGAGTGCTTATAGGGAAATGCACAGGAAAACAACCACTGACCACTACATTCAAACAAACTGCTACTGCTGAACATCTCCTTTAAGTTACTGAGGGCTCCACATTTCACACAGCACCTCCTCTACCAGGATCCTTACTGTCAGATAAGGCCTGCAGGTCTCTCCTCTCATCACTGCCATTAAGTCTGGGACTTCCCTATAAAACCAGATTTTTGGCCGTTTAGTTGGCACATACCTGATATGAAGTTAGAAATAAAAGCACAAAAAAGCCCTGTCAAAATTATCAGAGAAACAGAGAGATATGTCCTCAAAATGTCCTGCCAGAGTCTTGCCCTTCCCCTGCAGGGCCAGTGAGGGTCAAAACTCAACCTGATGTGCACAATACAACAGGCTTATGTGCCAGCAGGTTTGTTACCACCATCTGCTGCTCAGCCCTGCTACTTCAGGGGAACATTCTGCCAACAGCTGCTTAGTTGGGAGTGGAAAAGGCTTCAAGGTAATCTCACAGTTAGGCAACACTATTACTCTTGCTATAATAAATAAAACTTTCGCAAATGGAAGAAAAAAAAAATCTTTCACCAGGAGAACTGTGTTTGCCCTGTGGCTAAAAAACAGGCAGGAAGCTTAGAAAGTGGCTAGATATTACTTGTCTTGTGCTGTTCACAGATGCTTTATTTCTAACAGGTCAGACAGCAACTTGAAGAGCAAGTGACTTCCATTGAATAATAAATAACCTGCACACTTCTCCTTACTGAAATACATGGGATCTTTAAGAGGGACACTGTTTTGGCAACAGTGAAGGACATAAAGGTCCTGTGGGAGAAGTCACACAATAGCTCAAGCCTCCACACCCAAAGCCTGCCTCCCCAGTTCTCACTGCTGATGCTGCTCTTACTTCATTACCACTGTCAATGCTCTGTGACAGGGCTGAAGCCCTCCTGAAGAGCAAAGTGTTGTCATCGAGGAGGAAAGCTGCAACACATCACCACACTTTGCCAAGGACCATGACCCTGGTATGACGTGGCAGGGATGGTAGCTGGTTTTGACAGAGATAAGAAAAGAACAACTAGAACACACGTGATGCACAGGACAGCTCCAGGAAGAGGGCAGAGAAGAACTATAAAAAGCCAATTGTCGCAAAATTGTGGCAAGGACAAGTTAAAGACAACCTTTTCAGTAGCATTAACTGGACCAGACCCCCTTCAGAAAAGATCCCACTGGCTTTAGCTAGTTAAAGCCATCCCAAGGTTGATCTAGAAAATAAATCTTTCAGTTGTTTGTTGTAGTTTTTTTCTGAACGCTCTCAAAGTACCAGCAACATAAATGCAGTTTCTCTCCAGCCCAAGAAAATCAAATGAACAGTGATCTTCCCACTGCATCAGAGCATGGATTCAACAGATCACTTCTGCAGGTGCTTACAGGCTTCAGACCCTCCTGCAGTTGTTATGTGCTTTTCCAGAGTATTTCTTCCTCCCAGTGGGTCACTTAAAACCCACCAAGAGATAATGCCTCCTTCTCCATGGCTATCTAAATGCAAGCCTCTTTGGCTCAGCTTAAGTGACAAGCCGGACACACCACAAAAGCAGCTTAGCAATGCTTGCCTCAGACCTAATTTAAGCCCACGTTGTAAGTATGTTATTAGTATGAACAAAGGAAAATTCCAAACTGGATTTGCAAGAAAGAGAGCTACTGTCATTTGCTTCTTATCCCCTGCCCCTCCCCTTGCTTTCTCTGTCCACAGAAAAACTACCACCTGTATCTTTCTGCTGTTACAGCTCAGTGCTCTCATCTCACAGGCTCCCAAAATTCTCATCTCTGCTTACTTACAAGTGAGCGTCGGGACATTTTTGGAGGGATTCCATCCAGCTCTGTTGCCCCATTAGGGCCTGATCCATCTTTTCTTCTCTTTCGGGAATTCAGCCTGGAGGAGGTTGGCGGCTCCATCTTGCCAAGCACGTCCAGAAAGAACTGGAGCAAAATGAAGGAGAGGGAAAAAAGAAAAAAAAAAAAGAGATATTTTTCAGTTCTTCCAAAACAGAATCAGTCAACAGCAGGCACAGTGTACAGAAGGTCAGTGCAAAGACACAGCCACCTCACAAGGGGCTTAGCCAGTTGTATTTGGCATCAGCTGCCAAGGCTTGACAAACAGTGCCTGGTGGGAATACTGAATCATTTAATGCAACTCAGAGCTGTTCTGCAGAGAGAAACATGCAGCAGTCAGCTGGCTGGAGAGACACTGAAACAAGAAATTATAAATCATTACTCTGAGGTTAATAATACTATTTTTGCATGTAAAAGGCAACCTAAGGATTATCAGCCCTCATCCAGCTCTCTCTTGGATTCTTTACCCTTTACAACCCCAGGGCAGCTGGTGGGTGTGCTGCATCCCTGTACAGTCCTGAAGAGAGGAAGCAAGGTCTATGAAGAAGGATAAGGGCGAGGGAAGGGCTCATAACTTAAAAGAATTTAAACAGGCTTGCTCTTTGCTTTGTTGTTCTTGTAAGACCAAGCTGCAGCTTCCCAGTGGGGACAGCCCACCTTGGGATGACTGCCACCGTGTTCCCCTCTTGCCCCTTGTCCCCACCGCAGTGGTGACTCAGCAGATGGTGAAGCAGCTGCTGACACCACATCAGGCCACACTTACTTCTGGCACTTTATGTACCAGTTTGCAATTAGCAGTGGTTCAGCTGAACTGCTTCTCTGATGAACCGACAGACGTACCACCAATTTGGGACAGAAATTGTGACAGTTATAAGAAAGGAAGTCATCTGTGCTTTGGACTGGAGTCATTGTACGTTTCCAAAAGGGTCTGGAGTATTAGTAACTCCAGCTTCATAAAGCTGAAGCAAAAATAGGGATTTATAGGAAGGCATGGCAGTGAATATTCCCTTTTCAGCTGCTGCAGGAGTTAGAAATGGGTGCTAGATTTGCAAAAACTAAAAAGAAGCATTATCTCTCTTGTCGAAGTGCGCACCTCTCCAGTGCAGCACATGGCACTTCTGGCCTCCTGTTCCCGAGAGCAGCATGACCCCTCCACCCAGCAACGATCCTTAACGATCCTTAGGTGCGTGCCTCAACTCCCTAATAATAAGAGTGGTGTGGAATTTAAAACGTCTCCCCACCCACATGCAGTGGGTGTGCTGGAATGTTAGGTGGGGCAAGTGCAAGGTGTGACAAAGAGCAGATGCCCCTCTGAATACCACCTTTTTCAGTAGTAGAGGGGCTCTGCTGAGTGTTCTACTTGGGATGAACTGGGAGTGTCCTCACTAAGGGCCACGGGCAAAGCTCTGCTGTTCCACAGCCAAGAAGGGCGTGCTTTGTGAAAGAGCTGTTAAGTAGCAGATTTAGTGATCGGACTTACTCAAGCACACATGACTCAAGGCTAAGGAATGCCCCTAAGTAACAAGTCAAATGCAGTTTAACAGATGCAAATATCTCTCCCTTCCCACTGAGCATCAGCATGATGATACCTTACGGATAGTTTTAGGGTCAGACACAGCTGAACTGGTCTGGGGCTACATACCTATAAGTATCCCTGGCTGCTCTGCTAGACCTACTACAATATGCTAAGAACAGGGAAAGAGAATCTTAGGTCAGTAACGAGCCAAAAAAATATTGTGGAGAAGATAAAAGTGACAGTGAGGAGCAGCCACAAGGACATTCCAAAACTTTGTGACCCATCCACAATGTCTGTGAGTCAAGCTTGCTGTTTCCCCCATTCCAGTAATTAAATTACTATTTCCTGAGAACAAACATATGGGAGGGTGCAAACATAACCTCAGGCAAAAAAAGTTTGGAACCCTCAGGGCCAAGTCTCAAACATTTAAGCAAACATTTGACTTTCAGGTGAGATCCTTGCTATAAATGCAGCAGCTTCCAGAGCGCCTCTGTGAAAACACAGGGTATGATGCAAGTCATTCTTATATTTTTCAAGGTGTCATCTTGCAAGCACACTCTGCATCAGTCATTTACCACCGTGATCCTAGCAGAAACCATGAAGTTCAAAAAAGCAGCAAACATCTGCTTCACGTAACCCCAGAATTCATGGAAACACTGGAGGGAAACAGCAGCCGATTTTCTTGTTATTTGGTTATAATAATTTCACTGTGCTTCAAGTCACCTGTTGGTCTCTGACCACTTTTTTTCCTTCCTTTGGGAGAGAATTAAAAGGTCTGTTAATGTGCTGAATGCAGACATTCTGAACCACTGCCCAGCAAAATATCAAAAGCAGAGGCTTTGGCACTGAAGCACAGACATAGCAGCCCCACAATCAGGTGAAGCTCTTCCCACATTAGTGTGGCCCATCACAGCAACCAGACTTCACTGCACACAACTACAGTCTCTGCTGAATTATCATCAGCCACTTGCTGCTGGGTGCAGATTGCACGGCCAGCCAAAGAACTGCAGGTTACAGTGCAGGGCAGCACTGTCCCAGCTCAGGAGAAAACTTCAACAGCTTCTTCCAGTTCCTCCCAAACCCAACCATCTGCTCTCCTCCACCCTAACTTTTCCATTTCTCAGGGTATACATAATTAGTTAAATGATGGCAAACAACAGCTTAAGCGAATGGATTCCAACTTGAGAGATTCTGTTATACACTGTGCATTAAATGAGCAGCAGCGGTGAGACAGCATCAGCCACACAGCAGCAGCTCTACCCAATGTACCAAGTGAGAAACCAGCTTCAAGGGTGGGATAAATATGCTCTGTCTGCTCTGACCTGACAGGTGAGATGTTGCTGAAATAGCCTCTGCAGTGTCCAGACAGCTGAGCTGGGCACCTCATGAGTGACACAGCTCTGCTAATTACTCAAATTAATGTAGAAATGAAACAATAATTTTACCACTATTCAGAACTTTAAAACCTCTGTCCTGTGGCTAGTGCATTTCTGGGAAGTCCTCCCATCACCAGGCTTGTCTTCATGAAAAACTGGGAACACACCACACCTTACTGCAATAAACCTACTAATCTCAGAATGCTTCATTTTGACCCAAGTGACTAAAATAGCATCCCAAACAACTATTTACCAACAGTGGGATCCAGCATCTGTAGCTGAGTTTAACACATGAAGACATGGCTTTGCTTCCCCAAATGCATAAAACACTGCCTGTTCTAAAATTAATTACATTTGCAGCAGATGGGGAAGAGGAAAAAGAAGATAACTCTCAAAGCTCATTCTGAACACTCCAAGACAGAAACCAAGCATAACCAGAAGAAAGAGCCTTGTTGTAAAATATTAACATTGTTCTATTTTAAGGTGTCACCCTCCTGCATTATTGAGTTCATGGCTGAATATAAGAAACTGCTCGAAAGGAGCAAATCTGGAAGTGCCCCGTTTGGAAAAGCCATGGGCATATCAGAGTCTCTACACCACTTTATAAAACACTCAGGGCTTTTCTTCTTAAACTTATTTCTCTGGTGCATCCTGTATCAAAGAAGGGCCTTGCATCACCTGCCAGCTAACTCACCGAGAGAAAGAGAGACCTGCACAGGCTCTGTGAGGAGCAGTTGACTGCCAGATGAGAAAAGAATTGCTTTTCCTGTCAGGGAATCACTGAATCGCACTGAAACACAGCCACTTCTGGGAGGGGAAAAAGGACAAGCATTGATTACTAGAAAGGAAAAAATATATAGGAAGGAAAGGAATTTAAAACTTCTCCCTTAGTGTCAGTTAACTACATCATCATCAGAGCTGGAATTTAACCACACCACCAAAGTTCACACCTCTGGCAGGTGGAAGAGGTCAGAACAGGTCCAGCAAATCTTCCTGCTTAGCCAAAGCTTTATCTCACTGTCTGCATCTTTATGGACAGTGCTGCCTTCTTTAGTCTTGGTGGTGTCAGAGAACTCCAGCATCACACTACGCTGGAGAAGCAGATCAGATCTTTCTGCACCCTAAGCACACTGATGGCATGAGGACCTGGACCATCTGCCTTTTTTTTTTTTTTGATGTCCTGAAGAATTTCTTGGAGAGTATTAACTGCAAACCTACATCAGTAGCAGGATTTCTTCTGCCACTTCTGCTGCTTTCCACATGCAGATTTCCGTGTGAAGCAAAATAAATGCTGCTACTTAAACTGAAAATGAGCTTGCTGCAACAACTCAGTAAATGCTCCAGCCCAAGGCTGCTGCAATTCCCACCAGGGACCCAAAGCACAAGACTGGCAGCTGGACCAGTGAGGCCCTGGGACACCCACAGCTTCCTGGGTGGCACCGCCTGCTCCAAGGCTGTCCTATCATCCCTCTGAACTTGGGAGGCATTGGCACAGTCAGATGTGACTGTCATGTGCTGCTTTGCCTACAAGATCATTGCACTTTACAGGAACAAGATATTTCTCTTCTGCTGACTCATCTGCAGGCAACACTCCTAAACTTTGCACTCTGCCAGCTGTCTGCAGAGAATTGCCTTGACACATGGACAGCATGTAAGCAAGAGCCTCAGGGAAAAGGGAAAAGTCCTGTCACTTCAGATAAGCTCCTTGCCAGGCTATAAAGTACCAAAGTGACCCTACATTCCTCTGCATTCCCTGATGATAGATCAAAGAGAATCCTTTTCCCCCTGTTCTCCCTCATCTGCAACCCCCAGTCTCCAATTAACCGTACTGGTGTGTATCCCCGTGGAGACACGGAGACCTGGGAGAGATTAATGACAGAAGACTCACCATGGATCTCTCTTCTATCAGTGCTTTGAAAACTTGCCCAATCTCCAAGGCAACTTCATGGCCAGCCAAGGCTTGCCAGGCCCAGCTCTGTCCCAGTCTCCAGACTCAGAGCATCTGCCTGGAAACAGTGCTGCTGGCTATGACCCAGCCTGCTCACCTCCAAACAGACTGCAATGCTCCCCACAGTCAGCATCTGCTCTACCTGGATGGTCAAGCCCCTGAGCCCCTCAAAAAGGTGATTGCAAAATCTGGCACAGTCCTGTCCAATTGTAAAACACAGGCTTCTTCAGCTACTTTGGATTTAGATCAACAAAAGCAGCTGTCCCACACTGTGTTAAGAGACACACAAACATATAAAAGGGATTCCTGTTCAGCCAGTGCCACACATTGGTCCAACAGCATCCACCTTTGCTATATCTGGTACAACAAACCCCCAGGCCTTGCATCCCCTACTGGTCAAGGCAGGCTGGTAACATTTTCTCAAGCAGAGCCTGAGCATACACAAGCTCTGGTACCCATGTCCTGCAATCGATGGAAAGATCCTGCTTCTCAACAACAAAGTCTCAAATGGCTCAAGATAACTCTGCCTAACCACAACTGAAAACAGTTCAGTGTGGTCACTTAGACAGTGTTGCTAAGTAATACACACGTGAAAAAGAGAAACTGCTTTCAGGACCTCTGTGCATTCACAGCCCTTGTGGGTATACCATAACTTCTAGGCACTGAGTGTCTTGACATGCAACAGCCTCTGTGGGGTGAGTGAAGGAGCAAAAATAGGGTTTATGCAGAATACCAGTAAAGACACTGGCAGTGACAATAAAGTGTGAGAATAGGTGGCCATTCTGACCTGACTTCTGCACTATTTTGTTTTTAGAGATTAGGAACAGAGCTTTTTGAGACTTCCTTTAGCAGGTTTACACACCAATACCAATTCCTTACTGCAACAGTTATCATTTGTGGCTCTTGGTACAGTGATTTCAAGAGTGTTACAACCCAGCCCTAGCAGCGAGAAAATTCAAAATCAGGAATTTTAATAATTTTGTATATACGGCAAATTTCTTTGGGAAATAATGCGTGGGTATTTGTCATCTGAATTTCAAAACCAAATACAGTGGCTATCCTCAGACCTTGGGGTCCTGCAGATGGAAACCCAGCATTACCAGTTTCTGAGCACCCCAGGCTTTGCCAGAGTCCTGGTGTGGCAGCATCACAAGGTGGGGACAGAGAGAAGGCCACCAGCAGCACCCTGCACCTCCTTCCACAGCGAGTGAGGACTACAGAGGAGCATCACAGCTCTCAGAATTCCTGAGGACTTTAAGTCCAATTACAAAACCATTAACCAGTGCAGCCAGGACTTCGGTGGACACAAAAAGCAGGTTAGAGAGGATGTGTGCCTACGCAGTAGCTGGGTCACACCTTCCTTCGCCGTAGCCAGGGCCACCTCCTCACTGTCCTCCCTAGGCCTTGAATGTGTCCCCTGGGTGGGGGATATCCCCCGGAGCCCCCACGCTCCAAGCGCTGAGGGTGCACTACACAAGTTTCCCACTGACCTGCCTCTACCTTCTCTCAGCTGCCAGTCCTGCCATTTCGGAGGATCACGCCCGAGCCCCGGCCTCTGCCCGACCCCACAAAGGGGACGCAGCGCATCACGACCACCCCAGCAGACACTGCCCTCTCGCCCAAAGCCAGCGCTCCACGTCCCGACCCGCCAGCACCTCCCGAAGCCCCCAGCCTGTGCCACGGCCACCACGCCGGGAGAGGGGCCCGGGGAGGGCCCCCTGCCCGGCTCCGCAGGGGGAGCGTGCGGTGCCCTCGTGTGCCGCCAGTAGAAACTCACTCAACAGCTCCGGTCCCGTGAGAGGCACCGCTCCGCTCCCTGTGCCCGCAGTGACAGCCCCCGCTCCCGCCGGACGCCCCCCTACCAGCGCGCCGCCGGCCGCCGCCGCTCCTCAGCCCAGCAGCCCAGCCCGTGAGCCCGGCCCC
>VWZS01006492.1:8085-30831 GCA_013397075.1 Rhabdornis inornatus
TTTTTTTTTTTTTTTTTTGGTGAAATTTGGAGTTTGGGAAGAAAAAAAAGCAGTTCTGCATAAATACCTGTCTATGAATGACTCTGGGAGAGGTCAGCATGAAAACACCAGAGTGCAAAGAGCAACTATGCCAAGTCTCTGCTATATCTTGATTTTTCTAGGTCACAGAAACGCAGCCTGAAATCTTAAAGGTCATTCCTGAATATCCATAGGAAAAGGCAGACAGAGAAAATGTACTTGGCCACAGTCAGAGAAGTGATTTGGATTTATCAGTGAGTTCTCTGAGCCCACAAATGTCTGTATTATTTATAATCCCCGTGGAATCGAGCTAGGTTGAGGAATATTCTCCTGTCATCTTTTGATTCCTCCCCAGGAAGACACTTCCCAGACCCTTAAGCAGATTTTGAGGATGACAGCCAGCTGCAACCCAGGAGTCACTGCTAATTTTGAAGTGCTGCTTGATTTTAGAGAATATCTGAAGGAACTGTTTAAAATCCAGGAAATCTCCTTGCTTTCTCTTGCATTAATGAAATACCTGGAAAACAAACAGTGCTGCAGCCACCTGCTCTGTGGCTTCCTGAAGCTTTCTCCAGGCTATTCCATCAGCCCAGCAGTGCAGCAGGATATATTTTATATTGAATTGCACTGGAATTAGCAGATGTGTTAGGGACAAGAGCTGGAGCTGAATTATCTCCATCATTGGCTATGTCCACCTTGCAATTCCATTTGCAGGAATCTGGGAGGATCTTTCCCTCCAAGCGCAGAAATGCTGGAAGAGGATGATTTGAGGAATAAAACCCCTGGGAATCTTGCAGATTCTTTTTATTTCTGAGTTCCTCTCCCACCTCCCCAAGTGATGGGTCTGCAATATTGATTACCTGGGACACGGGGCCTCATTTGTAAAGCTTGGATCCAGCAGGAATAAATCAGGATTAATCAGAACCTGCTCCTTTTCACTCTGCTGCTGTGCTGGTGACTTTTGCAGCCTGCAGATCCCAGCTCCATCCATCTGCTGACACCATTTCCAAACCCTGGAAGGCTGTCCCTGCAAGGGAAGAGCTGAACACGAGGCAGGATTCCAGCTGTTGTCAGCAGGCCACAGCCGTGATGGATGAAAATTTAACTTCTCCCAGATGTTCTGCCCTTCTCTCCCATCTCCTGTCCTTCCCATCCATCAGCTCTTTCCATCCTGCCTCTGGTGGAGGTGGTGCCCGTGGCCAGGAGAGCTCTGGGCTCTCCATAATGGATGTTGACAGGGAAAGGGAACAGCAAAGGGAGAGATCCAGCCCTCAGCCATGGCCAGAGCTGGAATTTTAATGGATCAAAGGCATCCAGACAGCCCCTGCACAAGGGGAGCATCTGGAAGAAATAAAACCTCTGGAAGAGGTTTAGGGGGCTGCTTGGCATCTTCTGAGCAGGTTGGAGCAGTGGTGGGGAAACTGTTCTTCAATTTTGGGCTGTTCTTGGAGGTTTTATGGTAGAACCTCGCTGGCCAAAGGTTCCCAAATCACTTGGGAAGCTGCTGTGGGGCTCAGCTCCTTGTGAGGGGATAATAGGAAAGCTTGGGATGAGAGTCAATCCTATTATTTTGTTGATTGATGTTTTTCCATAACATGTGCAGGAGCAGTTGCGACAACAAAGGGCTGTATTTATAAATTATGAAAATTGAATTATACAGGCACGCACATGTAGCTGCTCATGTAATACATCGGGTTTGGATTAATGGATTATGGGATATTACAGGCCAGCATGTCTGTGTGTGTTTCTAGGAAGAAATTCCTGGCTGGGAGGGTGGGGAGGCCCTGGCACAGGGTGCCCAGAGCAGCTGTGGCTGCCCCTGGATTCCTGGAAGTGCCCAAGGCCAGGCTGGACAGGGCTGGGAGCAGCCTGGTCTGTGTTACAGTGACAGGATTGGAGAGGGAATGGCTGGAACTGAGTCAGGAAGGGTTTAGGTTGGATTTTGGGAAAGGTTTTTCCCCCAGAGGGTGCTAGGCACTGCCCACATCCCCAGGGAGTGGGCACAGCCCTGAGGCTGCCAGAGCAGCTCCAGGAGGGTTTGGACAGGGATGCCCAGGGTGGGAATGCTGGTTGTCTGTGCAGGGCCAGCACCTGGATCCATGATCCTGGTGGATCCCTTCCCACTCAGTTAATCCTGTGATCCCTAAAGTGTTCACTGAACCCCCCTGGTGTTTCCAGGTGCTGCTGTCCTACCCCAGCAGAGCCTGTGTGGTCACAGCTCCATCCCCTGGGAGTGGTTTGATGACTCCAGAGGCAGAGAGATCCTCACCTGAGAGCTGGGATCCTGGGCTGGAGCCATCCTTATTCCCATCCCCTGGAGCCATCCTCACTCCCATCCCATTGAACAATCCTCATTCCCATCCCATTAAACAATCGTCATTCCCATCTCCTGGAGCCATCCTCACTCCCATCCCATTGAACAATCGTCATTCCCATCTCCTGGAGCCATCCTCACTCCCATCCCATTAAACAGTCCTCATTCCCATCCCATTGAACAATCCTCATTCCCATCTCCTGGAGCAATCCTGTTCCCCACAGGGAATCCTGGCTGGTCCCTGCTCTGCCCCAGCCCCACTCCCTGAGTGCAAACATCCAAGGGAGCTGTGTTGTGTTTTTTCCTTGCAGCTTTTTTGCAGATGCACCCAAGCCCAAATGTGAGCTCGATTATTTTTGTCATCATCCCCGACAGTTGTGATCCATCATCCAGTGTTGTTTCCTTGCACATCATAACTCCTCTGGAGCAGAAAAGCATTTCAGCTGCACATCTGTCAGCAAACCAGAGCTCTCAGCCCTGCAAACAAAGGAGCTTCACTTCTTCCCTCCAACAAAGACATTTGCTAGAGGAGGCTGTGAATGTTCAGAGTGAGTTTTGTCACCGTGTGGGATCCCAAATATTCCTGTTGTTATGATCTGTGTTAAACTGCATTGAAATATCAGCTCAAAGTGTCATTAAAGTGTCACACAAGTGTCATTAACGGGGCAAGCAAGAGCTCCCAAACCCTTTGTGGATGTAGAGGGTGATTTCTCTTAGCACAGTTTAAAATCCCAACAACTGCAGCTCGACTATGACTGCCATGTATGTACTTGGATAAATAATCACCATTTTAATGGGTGAAAAAAATGACCTAAGGCATCCCAGGGTGTAGCCTGGGCTGTTTTATAGGAGCTGGAGTTTGTGAAGGTCTGGCTGGCCAAGCTCAGTTTTTTTCCAGGAACTCCACATCCCTTTCCTGCATATTTTGAGGTCCTGGGACAGCTCAGCCACATCCCAGCTTTTCCCTTTTTTAGAACATCTTTGGGACAGGACATGGCACCCATGTGGTCTGGAAGATTTAATATTTGAGGACTGCAGGGGGGGGAAAACCCCAAAAGGTAATTGGATTTAAATAGAGGGGGAAAAGAAGTATGACTATTCAAAACATGAGGAAGAAACACGTTGAGAGTTTCTTTTTAAGATGTTGTGGCTGGAATAATTTGGAGCAAAGCCAGGAACAAGGCAGCAGTGAGGAAGTGCTGGGACTGGGGTGGAGTGAGGACAGGGGTTCTGTGTGGGTCACAGCAGGTGATGCCACTGACACCACAGGGACATCAGTTTGGGAAAATGAGATGTGGAGAGCAGAGTGGGACTTACTGGATGGGGTTTACAGGATTTTTGGGGTTTTTTTTTTACTTGGCAAAGTCAATGGATAAATATATTTTCCAGTGGAAATTAGACTTTATACTTCTACTAGATCGCTAGTACAAGCAATTCAGCAAAATCTGGTTTTACCCATTTTTAATTCTTAATCTTAAAAGCAACATCAAAACTTTGGCTTTGAATCTCAATTGAAATGGGAAGGTTTTGTTAGGGAAACACTGCCCTGGAATTGCTCTCTTTTCCATGTCCATCCTTGTGTTTTGTTCTCCATCCCACATTGGTAGATTTTAGGGAGGGGACTCTGGGGTATCTGACAGTCTGAGTATAATCACCTTGTTTTTTCCAAGTATCTGACAGAAATCCCTCTTGCTGTGAATGGAACTGATTTCTTCTACTTTTATTCTTCATGGACATGGATTTATGTAGAATAACCCATGGGGATTGTTACTGTCTTTATCTTAATTTTTGTACACAGCAAAGCCAACACTTCCCAGCTTTCCTTGTCCATCTTATTTCAGGAATCTGTTATTATTTCAAGAATCTGTTTTTATTTCCCTGAACCTTTTTCCAGTTTTCTGGTGTGGGCGCACAATAGCTCCTGACACAGATGGGAAATTGCTCCAAAGGCTTGGCAGGCCAAACTCCCCTGGAAATTTTTCTTCAGGTAAATGTTTTGCACATCAGGAGCAGCCCAGCAGAGGGGGTGCAGATCATTTTCAAATCGGGTTAAGGCACAATTTGCATTGAAATGCAAATTTCATTTGCACTAATGGCTTGGTTTTTTCGTTCGTGCACCTCCAAATTTTCACTTTCTAAACCAGTGCTGGAGTTTTGCAGGTCCCCAGTGGCTGCTGTCACCCTTGTGAGCGTTGATTGAAGTTTTTGCCTTGCTGATGCTGGGAAACAGAGGAGCAGAGGCTGCTCATCAATGTTTAATCATGTAAGTGTGTTTAGGGCTTTTTCTGGGCTTTTAGTGGCTTGTCATCAGCCTCATCTGTTTTGTTTTGGATCCAGGATTATTAGAAAGGCTAACGAGGAGCCAGTATCTCGTGTTTGGACTAGGATGTTTATTATATCTTACCAAAATTCACAGAAAGCACAGCAGCACTTCCAGCTCCTTGCTAGAAGTGGGAAAAATGGCTCCAAGCTGAGCCTGCTTCAAGGCCTTCTAAAGCTAAACACACCAATAAAAGTTTAACACTTATATTATTTATTCTTTTGGCCCAAAAATAGATTCCCATGACCCTTAGAGTGACTTTAGACTGACCAATCCAGAGGTAACTACCTAATTTCTGTGAAGAAGAAGGAAGAGAAGAAGATGAACAAGAAGAAAAGACACCACCCAAAATTCTCCATCTTGTCCCCTAACTACCACTATACATAAAAACCCCAAATTTAAAACCCATCACCCAGTGAAAATACACACATCTAACCCACTACACATTTATGATTTCTAACTTATTATTCATATTTACAAATCTTCTCCGAGGTTTCAGATCCAGTGCAGTGTTTTCCAGGATGTCTGTGCCTGGAAGCACAGAAAACCCAAAAACTCCAGATTCCTGAGATCCAACAGAATCAGTGCTTAACGGGGCAACATTCCCTGTGACCTCGAGCCAGAGCTGCAAAGTCCAGCCTGATTTTGTGTCCCAGGCAGCACTGCGGGGTTTGCATCCCCAGCAAGGGAATTCAGGAGATATTTCCGTTTTCCAAAGGTGGATTTTTCCTTGTTCTTGGTAATGATTCCTCCTGGAATGGGCACTTCAAGCTTTCTGCCAGTCAGCAACAACATTTTGCACTTTCAGGGCGTCTCTTATCAGACGATCTAAAATGTTTTTAAAACATTCAGGAATTACAAGTGACAACGCAGCTGGCAGGGACACGAGGGGATAAAGCAGCAGAAATTCCCTGGCACTGGAATGGAGCCATGGATTGGTTACCAGGCAGGGGAGGAACAGAGCATCCAACAGGATGAGGAACAAAAATCCCTAATGATGGAGTTGAGAGCTGAATGGGATTGCCCCTCTCAAAATTCAACTTTTGACCCTCATTGTGGATTCCCAGTTGGGAAACCCCCACCAGACCTTTCCTTAGGAGCAAAACCCTGAATATTCTGGAGCAAAGCTGGCTTTGTGGCACTGCTTCATATCCAGGATTCAGAACTGGACTGGCTTGGCTTAGCCAAGGCATTTCTTACAGGAGCTGCTGTCCCAGCTGACAAAACCCCAAATAAGAGTTTGGAGCTGCAAACACGGGCAGGACAGGACAGAAATAAACCCCAGCTCCTCCCCCATCCTCAGCAACTGCTCCCAGAGCCAGCCCAGCGCCGCTTCCCATTCCCACACAGCCTTGGATTGCACTTCCCAAAATTCTCCACGCCCGGCTCTGCACTGGCACTGCCTTGGGAGGGTGCATGATCATTTTATTTGTGGGCATGGTTTTATTTCGTTTTATTTGTTTGCAGAATTTTTTATCTGTGTGTTTTTTGTGTGTCTGGTTTTATCGGTATGCGTAATTCCATTTTATTTGTATGCAGAATTTTTATTTTTATGCAGAATTTTTTATCTGTGTGTTTTTTGTGTGTCTGGTTTTATTGGTATGTATCATTTTATCTGTGTGATTTTTAAAAATTGCATGACTTTCTTTTATGTGTGTATAATTTTTTATTTGTATTTTATTTTATTTGTGTGTATAATCTTTTTATCTGTGTGATTTTTTGTGTGTCTTGTTTTATTTGTATGCGTCATTTTATCTGTGATTTTTAAAATTTGTGTGATTTTCTTTTATGTGTGTATATTTTTTTATTTGTATTTTGTGTGTATAATCTTTTTATTTGTGGAATTTTTCTGTGTGCATGATTTTATTTTATTTGTATGTATAGTATTTACCTGTGTGATTTTGTGTGTATGATTTTATTTCTGTGTATAATTTATTTGTATGATTTTATTTTATTTCTGTGTATAATTTTTTTATTTGTATTATTTCATTTTATTTGTGTGTATAATTTTTCACGTGTGACTTTTTTTGTGTATGATTTTATTTGTATGTACAATAATTTTATCTGTGTGATTTTTTGTGTGTCTGATTTTATTTTATTTCTGTGTATAATTTTTCATCTGTGATTTTTTGTGTATGATTTTATTTTATTTGTATGTATAATATTTTTATCTGTGTGATTTTTTGTGTGTGATTTTATTGTATTTTTATGTACAATTTTTTAATCTGTGTGATTTTTTATGTGTATGATTTTATTTGCGTCTGATTTGATTTTATTTACATGTATAACTTTTTACTCTGTGCGATTTTTTGTTTGTATGATTTAATTTTTTGTGTGCATGATTTGATTTTATTTGGATGTTTAACTTTTTTATCTGTGTGGTTTTTTGTATGTAGGATTTTATTTTATTTGTGTGTGTGAATGATTTTATTTTGTGAGTGTAATTTTATTTATTTATTTTTTTAATTTCTATGTAAATTTTTTTAAATTTTTCGTGCTATTTATTGCCAGGACCATGGAACCACAAGAATGAGGAGCTGGACCATGAGGATTGAAGTTCCCTCATGGCTCAGGAAAGTCAAGCCCCATGTTTTGTGAGGACCACCTCATCCAGCTTTTCTCCAAAAGGATAAATATTCCAAACCCCCTGTCCCAGATGTCTTTGCCCAATTTTTGCTGTGATTTTTGTGCCAGCCTTGTTCCCAAACACAAAAACCTCTTCCCTCCTGCTCCCTCTCCCTTGGGGATGTTCTCCCTATTTTTATCTGCTATCTTCCTATATTTATTTTTCTCATGCCAGGCAGGGCTGAGTGTTTTCAATGCATTTGCAGCACCTGCCTGTGATGTTTTGGGAATTTCTGGGGGTTTTTTTGACCTAATCCTGATGGGAAGCACCATCTGTAGCTTTGCTGCCTTCCCATGGTTGTGTCAGATTATTTCCATCATTTAAAGCTTGTGGGTTTTTTTTTTTTTTCCATTTGAAAATGGAACCAATTTGTCTGAATATTGGGCAGATTAATTTAGAAGTGACAATGTCACTGTCACCTGGTGCAGTGCTGCCATCTCAGGTCAGGAAATGTCCCAGGGGGGATCCAGGCTCCTTTTTTTTTGCTCGTTTTCAGTCTCTGCAGGATGTATTCTCCTACAGCCATGGGGGTGATGAGGAGGAGCTGGGAAGGGGCTCAGCCTGGAGAAAAGGAGGCTCAGGGGGGAATTTCTGGCTCTGCACAACTCCCTGACAGGAGGGGACAGCCGGGGGGATCAGGGAACAGGGACAGGAGGAGAGGGAACAGCCCCAGGCTGTGCCAGGGGAGTTTAGGGTTGGAAGGGACCTTAAATCCCATCCTGTTCCACCCCATTCCATGGCAGGGACACCTCCCACTGTCCCAGGCTGCTCCAAGCCCCAGTGTCCAAGCTGGCTTTGGGCACTGCCAGGGATTTGGGGCAGCCACAGCTGCTCTGGGCAAGCATCCCCACCCAATTCCTGCCCAGATTGCCTTTGGCTTGCTCAGTCCCACAGCTCTGGTTGGACCCAGAACTCTTCCCAGTCCATCCCAGTCCAAGCACAGGAGGCAGGAGCACGTGAGAGCCTCTGGCACCTGCTGCACTGGAGCCTGACCACAGCACAGAGGTGACCCCAGGGGGGCTCTTTTCTCCCCAAAACACAGCAGGACCAAGGCTTTGGAGCTCCAAATGCAGAATTCATCTCAATTTTGATTTTAATGAAATTATATCATCTTCTGTGCTACATCCCTTTAAATGCTGGGAGTTTTTCAGTGTATTTTTAAATGAATTTTTCTCCCCCTGTGTGTGGTAGCTGACCTCCCCTCCCATATTGGCTCCAGATGTCCAGGAGGGAGCAGGGAGGGGAATCCTGTCGGATTCCTCTGGAAAAATGCTGGTCCCTCTTGCTGTGTTGTATTTTCAGTGGGATTAAATGAGCTCCACCCACAGCCCCAGAGAAATGTGGTCCCACCACCCCCATCCTTGGCTGCTCCTTCCCTTTTCCACCTCCTTTGAACCATCCTGGGGAATCCACCAGGATTTAAATCACTTTTTTAAAAAAAAGTTTAACCCAGAGGTGTTGTTTTATCTGGATCAGTGAGGTGACCTCAGGGCAGGGATGAGGAGCAGGGTGAGGTGACAGCCCAATGTCCTCTGGTGGCCTCCAGAGCTGCAGAGAGCAGGAGAAATGTTGGCTGCAAGTCATAAATGTTCCAAAAAACTTCAAAAATCAAGGAATAAGTGAAGGCCAGCAGGTAGGAGAGCCCTGTGCCTCATCCCAGCTCTGCTCCCCACATCCCAGAGCTTTGCCACCACAAGCTTTTCCCATCTGCATCAATATTCCTGGCTGCTTCCTGATTTCCTCCAGATGGGCTACAATAGTTTCCTATCTTCCTTCTTTTGGCCTTTTTTTTTTTTTTTTAAATCTTTTATTTCGATCCAAACAATTTCTCCCTCTCTTGCCAAGCTCTATATTGTACCACATTCCTCATCCTTCAGACACAATATCCTCCTTGACCCAGCCTGGCACGTTTCCACCTGCCCTGTTGTGTCTGTTCCTCCTAAAAATTCTCACTGCAGCTCCAGAAGCAGCCCCAGAGGGATGTGATATCCTGCTGTCCATCATCCCAGTTACACAAAGCATCCCCCCAGACACCACAGGGACAAATTCCCCTTCCCCAAACCTCTCCAGCTGCCCAGAAGGGCTGGATTTGGGAACATCAGCCCACTCTGGGGATGTGTTTTTGGGAAGAATCCCTTTGAAGTGAATCATCTGTTTGCAGGGTTGACTCCTGTGCAGCTGCACGTGCCAAAAAGAACATTTTCAATTTCTAAATTGTTGCTTCTGAGCAAGTCAGGGCAGTGTTTAATTGTGTGGCTGCACCTCTGTCTCTCTTGACTAAAGCAAAAATTTTTTCAATATTTGTGCCAGTTTGTATTTTCTCATCATTAATGACTAGAAAAAAACCACATTTTTAAGGCACTTTTGAGCATTTCTATATATTTCTTCAATTTTTTCCAAGGTCTTCTCTGCATAATTTAATCTTTTGGGGTAAAACTAAGGATAACCTGCTCATTTAAAGGTGAAGAATGTTCTCCTATGGAAGAAAAATGTTAGCTTGTGCAAAGTAAATATATTTTAAATAAATGTACGGAAAGGAACAGTTTAAGTCCTTATTTCTGTCTTAAGGATTTGCCGCAGAGATATCAAATTTATTTTATGTTGGTCAAATTATACCACTAGTATTCTAATAAACCCGCCAAAAAAATTAAAAAAGAAATTGTTCTGCTAAGCTCAAGCTAATCTGATTCATAAGTCAGATGGAAGCAAATTCCAACTCTGGGGTAATTTAATCTAATTTAGAATAATTTCAAAGTGAGTGCAAAGGTGCCTTGGAGTAATTAATCTGATTGAGGGTTTTTTTTGAGATCAGCGATGTTCAATGAAGAATATTCTTGATATATATACAAATATCTGGCTCTATTTTTTATATATAGGAATACGAATGAATTTGCACCGGTATAATTTGGCCAACATAAAATAAATTTGATATCTCTGTGGCAAATCCTTAAGATAAAGATAAGCATTTAAATTATTCTTTTCCATACAATTATTTAAAATATATTTACTTTGCACAAGCTAACATTTTTTTCTCACACAGAAAACTTCTTTTTTGCCTGGGATCATAGGAAAGTATTTTCACTTTGCTGTCTGAGCACCTTTGGCTCAATGTTCTATTTTACCAGCTACTCTTGCCACGAGAGAAACGCAATCTCAATTTGCTTAATTGCTGAATAATAGATAAGAAAATGAAATAATGAATGGCTTCATGACCCAAGCCCAAAGAAGAGGAGCTGAAATCCAGGCTGTGACCTGTGGCATTGCTCTGATGGATCTGAGGCTGGGCTCCTGTGCCTCATCTTCATTTGTCATTCCCACTGGAAACAACCAAAGGCTCTGCTGGGAGATCTTTTCATTGCTGCTGTTCAAAAAAAAAAAAAAAAAAGGGAATTTTCCTTGCAAGCCATTTGTCTCTGCCTTGTTTCTGCCAGCAGGAGGGAGGGCTGCACATGGCAGGCAGATTGGAGAGAGCCACGGTGCTGAGATGATCAAAGAAAAGCAGAATCCCTGCAGCCCAAGGAGCTGCATCCACCCAGGACAGCAAACAGAGCATTCTGCTTTTCCCTCTTTTTAAACCCCATGTCATTTCTAATCAGGGTGATGGGTCCAGGCAGACTCTGGAGTGTGGTTGGGTGTTTCACTGATAAGGGTATCAGGAATGTTCTATCCTCCACACTTATTCCTCATTTTTTGATGAATCATTAGCAACCAATTTGCAGGAGGCTTTGGGGCAAGTCACCACCAGTTCTCCCACTGCAGGAACGTTTATTTGCTGGTTTCTCTTTTTTTTTTTTTTTTTTTTTTTTTTTTTGTAGGCAGAGGCTGGCCCTGGACACTGCCCAAAGGCAGCAATCCCTTTTTTCTGTTTTGATTGGGATAAAAGTCATCTCCAGGAGTGGATGGAGAGCGCTGTGTTATTCAGCTCAGCAGTCACAGTGTGAAATCAGGTAATTTTCAAGTGGGGATTGAGACAAACCCATGGCCATCCTGGATTCCATGGTGGCCACAAGGCCACTGCACAACTCTGGTGGCCACACTCTGCAAATCGACCCCCTGGGCTGAGAAATGTGGAATTTTATCACTGGGATTAACGGGATGCTCCCATGGCTGCAGGACACGCTGAGCCTACATAGAATTATGGGATGTTTGGGGTTGGAAAAGACCTTTAAAAATCCATGGGCAGGGACACCTCCCACTATTCCAGGGTGTTCCAGCCTGGTCTTGGACACTGCCAGGGATCCAGGGGCAGCCACAGCTGCTCTGGGCACCCTGTGCCATTCCCAAATCCCATCCATCCCTGTCCTCTGGGAATCCATTCCCTGTGTCCTGTCCCTCCATGCCTTGTCCCCAGTCCCTCTCCAGCTCTCCTGGAGCCCCTCCAGGCCCTGCCAGGGGCTCTGAGCTCTCCCTGGATCCTTCTCCTCTCCAGGTGAGCACCCCCAGCTCTCCCAGCCTGGCTCCAGAGGGGCTCCAGCCCTGCAGCAGCTCCGTGGATTCCTCTGGAATCTCTCCAGCAGCTCCAGCTCCTCCCTGTGCTGAGGATCCCAGAACATGTGAATATTCCCAGGGAATTCTTTCCAGCACTGCTAAAGGTACCCATACCCTGTGGATTTTGACCTCATTAGTCCATATTTATCCTTGTACAACTTCCCTTTAAACTTCCTCTTGCTTCAACAAAGACATGGAAAACCTACAGGTGAGTTCAGTCAATTATTAATTAAGGATTCCTTAGGAAGGCTCAGTTTTCTCCTTAATGCCATGGAGGATCTTTGCATTTTCATCAGGGTTTTTGTTTTTTGTTTTCCAACCTCCATGATGAATAACTGGGAAAAATTAATGACTGGGATGAATTACTGGGAAAAAAAAGTTCTATTTCTTTGCTACATCCAGCTGTTTGTTAGGTGGTGCAGCAGAAGTCTGTGATAAGAATCACAAGGCAGAGCCAAACTGATAAATGCTGTAATCTTGATGATGGAAAAAGAAAAGCAGCTGGGATTTTTCTTTCTTTGTTTCTTTAATTAAGTCTAGACTATACATGTTGTCCTGCTTGGAAATAATCTGGAAATATTTACCAAACTGCATTCTGATTATGATGCCAATAATCAAGTGAAAAGAATGAGCAGAGGCTTAATTTAGGAAAGAAATCTCTGATTTGCAGCTCCATGTTGTTTAAAGACAGAACTGCTGTTTCCTCCCAGTTCCTAAAATTTATTCTCACCAGCACTTGTGATTGGCATGAAACCAGGATTTTACATCCCAAACTCCAGAGAAGTGATGGGGGTGAGGAGATTTCACTTTTTGCCCTTTTGGCTTCCTGTTTAAAATCCAGAACGCTCATTTCAGCCTTGCAAAGGATTTCTTCAGCAAATCTCAAGGAGTGCAAGAAAAAAAAGTTTTATGGTCTATGGCCTGAGATTTAAGTCTTTGTGGCTTGTACACAATTTCAGTTTATTCCTATAGATCTTCCTTTAAACTCTAATAAAATAACTGAGTCTTCTCTTCACTTTTCTTTCTAGTCCCTCATTAGCTGCAGTGCTTAAAACAACACCCAAATAATCAGGAATAATTTGGAAGGTGCCACCATCAACAGGGACATTTTCTGTCTTTTCAGAGAAATCCTTTAGGAGCAGGGAAGGGACTGGATGCCCTGGGTTCATCCCAGACAGGCATGTTTGGACTGTTATTTAATCAGCCAGTAAATGAGCAGCTAGGCCAAGCAATTTAGAATTTACAATTATAGTTTGTATACCAATGTAAAAAACACTTTCTCCTATGGCTGGATTTTTTTTTTTTCCAGTTCAGGGATATTTATTTGATCAGTCAGAAAATGTTAAGTCTAAAGTAAGCATGTTCTTATCTCATATTTTCCATCAGACTGGAAAATCTCTCTTATTTACCTTGTAACAAGACAAAAATCACTGATTCAGGTGCATCCCAACCTTTCCATTGGCAGATCTTGCTGTTACTGGTAGTAAAATTCACCATTTTCCTTAAAAGTGGCCCTGATTCCATCAGGTTTGCAGTCCTGCCCACAGGGTAGTTTAGAGGGATAACACAGAACTAAAAGTTTGCAGGGAGAAATTCAACTAAGAAAAGTGGATGTCACATATAGACACAGAGTGATGATATTGTAGGGAATAATTTTTTAAGGGTTTAAATTAAAGAGAGACAAAAAACGCAGCAAAAGCTGTCACAAAACAAAAGTGCAGTGTGGTCTTAAAAATAATGACCAAAAAAGGGCAGATATATATATATTTTTTTTTAATTTAGATACTTTTTTTTATGGCATGTCACTGGTTCACTCTGATAGCATCCTCCAGAATAAGGCAAATCCCACATTCACACTCAGATAGAGATATTCAAAACAGCCTCTTTTTTTAGTTAATAAGCATTTTCTCTACTTTTCTTTACTTCTGCAGGTCCTAATAAGTGGTGAAATTCCAAACCATGGAGCTGGATATATCGAAAAGGTAACTACCTGCAGATTGTGTCATTCAAGCATTTATTTAGGTGCACATTAGGCATTCTTAAAAAGGTCATAAAAGAAAATTCCCCTTCTTGGCTGCCTAATTTCAGAGGCCATAACCAGCTCAAGGTGTTCCTGAGGTGCTGCTGTGGATCCTGTTGCAGCCTGGCTGCTAAAAGAATTCCAGATGTGCTGGGGCAGAGGAGGAGGATGGGGAGGGTGTGATGCCAGCACAAAGCCCTGGATTTTGGCTCTTTTTTTTTTTTTTTTTTTTTTTAAATTATATTTGAAGCAATGTTGAATGGGAAATGCAAAGGAGGGAAGCAGAGCTCGGTGTCCAGGTTTGGAAATTTGGCTGCTGAGGGATGCAGCCAGTGGGCAAAGGTGAACCCTGGGAAGATGATTGTTGGAACCCTGGTCACTGAGAATTTTAGACTTTCTGTGCTCACAGGCACTGACCCCCAGGAGAACACTGCATTTCACCTGAGGCCATGGAGAAAGCTTCCAAAACTGAGTGATAAAACTGGGATTATGGGTGTGCAGTTTGAATAGAAGTGTGTAATATCACACGGGGAAAAACTCAGAATTTAAGGTTTTAGGGTACAGTAATATATAGAAAGCAAGATGGAGGTTTTATGGCAGAGGTTTGTCCTTCTTCACCTTCTTCATGGGTCTAGGTAGTGTTGTATGATTGGATAGAAAATTCTGCATTGTGGGCTACAGGTGGTTGGTTATTGGGTTAAAAGTAAAAATAATTTAGGTGTCATTTCTTAATTGGACAGTTTATCCTTAAAAGGCCTTGTAGAGAGGGAGATACATCTCCATTTTTAGTTTGTTAGCTTGAAGTGCTGTAGAAGTCACTGTAATATAGATAAGAACTCATAAACATCGGAAATACAAGAAATACAAGCATTTAATCCCGACCCTGGCAGAAAAAGAAGATAAAAAGGGATAGATGATGAGGGGAGCTCCACCCTGCCACAACTTCAGGAAGGACTTCCCAGAATAGCAGGAGCTGGAGGCAGAGAGAGCCAGAGGTGGTGCAGAACAGCCTGGAATGCTCCTCACCAACCTCCTCCGTGCCTGGCTCATGCCCAGCCAGCCAGGCTGGTGGAACCTGTCAGACCACAGCTCTCCCTGCTCCTCACAGCTCTTCCCAAGCTTTGTTTGTGTGCTGGAGCTGGGACATTTGAATTCCAAGTGCGTGGGGATGGCTCCCAGGGAACGCTGCCTCCTCCTGTGCCTAATTAGAGAGCGTGCTCTGGGAGACAAGGATGTGCCAGCCTCCTTCCCAAGTGCTCCTCAAGCCATATCAGGAGGTCTAGCAGGAGTTATTCCCTGTCCCCAGGAGCCAGGCTCTGGGTGACAGGGATATTTATAGCAGCAATATCGTGATTCAAGTGGCTGCTCAGCAAACAGGGGCATTGGGATGAGGGATCTCGAGGAATTCCCATGCCAGGACAGCTGGGATGGATCCAGTTTCCCAGGAGGGAGATGGGTGGCTCTCACGTCCTCCCTGTCACCACAAATGCCTCCATCCAGCCTGTCCTGTGGTGACAGTGACACTCCTGGTCCCCCCACGCCCTTAGAATGTTCTCACTGCTCTGTGTTCCATCCCCTGGCAGGACCTGGTCCCCCAGCCAAGGAAAGGATAATTCCACCTCATCCCAAGCCCTGAGCCCAGGACAGCATGGAAGGCACATCACTCTTTATCCAAATCATAAAAACGAAGCAGTTCCAATTTCCAGCATGAAGCAAAAGGGGAAAAAAAAAAAGGTGCCATGAATTCCACGGCATCAACACGAAGATAAAAGCAGAGATGCAGCAGGAAGATAAAGAGATAGAGTATCAGAATTATTACAAATCTTGCCCGTAGCAGTGCCTGTTCCCAAGGCTGCCTGCCATTTCCAGTGATAAGATCCAGGTTTGCAGGCTGGGTAGTGTTTCTTTTTCCCCTATTTGTACTGGAAAGCTCCAAGCTATTTTTCACTTCAGGCTCCAAGATATTTGTGCTGAAAGGTTCAGCCATTTCTCCAGCTGAGGTTATAGACAACAAAAAACTAAAGTTGTTTTGTTGGGAAAAGAGAGAAGCTGAGATTGGTTAAGTTTTGCTACACTGGCCAAGAATGTGTCCTTTGAAACACCTGTGAAAATCCAAATTTAGCCAAATTATGAGTCTCTGGAAAACTATTGCTCATACATAATCAGAGTTCATGTGTGGCTCCTGAGCATCTGCTGCTGAGGGAAATGTGCCCTTAGTCCAGTGCAGGGTACAAAATGACACTGAAATTGAAAACAATTTTAAAAGGAAAAAAAAAGAGAAGGCATTTAATGCTATTTTTACAAACATTTCTCAAATTACCCTAAAATTTAAAAAGTAACCAGTGTTTTGATTTGAGCAATAATCTCACTGACAGCATCTTCCTAATCATGTTTGCACTTTCCAGTACCTGTTTTTAGGTCTGTACTTTTTATAAGTACACATTATGTCTCTGAATGAGAAAAACCATGGAAGAATGAAGACATCAAGAAATGGGAATTAGAAATTTGTATCCTTTGTTTTACAGCATGGGCCTGTCCTTTCACCCACAACCACGAAAAAATGCTTAATAATCCATGTGGCCTTGATTCAGAACAGAACCAGAGGGGTTCAAAGAATTCCTTCAGCTTGTTTCAAGTGGAGTTTCCTCTCCTCCACAATTTTTTGGGGTCATTCCTGGTGAACCTCGTTTTTCTCTAACAGAATTCCCACTAAACTGGGGGCTGTGCTGCTAAAAAGGGTTATGCCAGGTATTTTATGGACAAAGGAGATGTGCTGAACTAAGGAAAGCTCCCCAGGCTGGAGCTGGGATGAGATGGAATCACAATTTGGGGAAGAGGCTCCAGCAGCCTTTGCTGCAGCCTGGGAAAGCACAGCCACGGCTCGGGTGAGGTACAGCAAGAACAGGATGGACACTGCTGTGTGCCACTGAACTCTTCACAGCCAAGCAGGCTCTCTCTCAGTTAATTATGTAAATTGTGGGATTATAGAAAGGTCATGACTTAGAAATTGCCAGGACTGCTGGACAAGTGGTTGAAAAATGCCATCTGCTTTTCTGCTCATCATAATCCCAAACTGCTGGGCTGCAGCTTTGGTGTCTGTTATGTGATTATATCATTGTGCCATCCTGTGATTCTTTTTCCTGTACCATGAATTTTTGCTTTAACACCATGGTTAAACCACACTAAGTGATTTTTTTTTTTCCTAGGAGAAAGAGATGTTCTTGTGCCCAAATAACTGACAGGCGAGAAAATACCTGTAAATTCCTTCCTGGAATACCAGAAATCTCCAAAGTTTCTGGCTTTGTCTTTCACTTTTTCTCTCTGGGACCTGCAGGAGCAGCAAACCAAGACCCTCAGGGGCTTCCATCAACTTCCAGCATCCACCCCAACCCCTTCATCCTGCTCCCTCTTCCTCATGGCCTCTGCCTCTCCCTGTGTTTAACACTTGCTTAAACATTTCAGTCCTGCAACACCCAGAATTTGAAGCCTCTGAGTTTGTTTTCTCCCTTCCATCATCCCTGGGATATTTAGGATAAAATCCAGTGTAAAATCAGAGCCCACAGCAGCGATTCTGTGCTGCTCACATCAGATTTTCCCAGTCCTGAGCTGTGCAGCTGGGCACAATGCTCACTTTGAAATCCCACACCACACACGTGATGGCTTTCATTAAATATATTAAATATATTATCTGGCGATGATGGTGCTGTGGAAAGAATGCTCTCACAGGCAAATTTGCTGCAGAGGGAGGAGACCAAGGAGTTTTTTCCATTTTCACTGCTGGTTGTAATCTGCAGGGGGATGACTGATGAAGTGGGCAGATGTTGCTCCAGGAGATAAAACTTGGATTTTCGAGTCTTAAAGGTCCTAGCATGTGATACTTGTGCAAATGGGTGCTTGTAAGAACTAAAAGCAGTTATACAGGTGCTCTCCTAATCAGGAATTAATGAAATATGTTCGAGGAACTGTTATTTTTGATGTATAACATGGTTTGCCATCTGCATAGAAGAAAACAAGGTTTGGAGGAGCAGTTTCCAGATGCATGAACCAATTTCTACTCGAAAAATTCCACCCTAAATCCAAGAATTAGAGTTGCTACCCTTGGCTTAATCCAGTGTGCAACTTGTAGCTCTCAAGAATGAGCAAAGATCAAACTTACTGGGGAAGCAAGAATTGCAGCCAAAACTAACACGAAACTGTAACTTCCAGAGGAAATATTTAGAGGCATAATGAGAGGGATGGGAAACTAAACAAGCAAATCAACATGGGGAAACGAAGCCCTCAGACTTGGCCCATGTGCTGATGGCCACAATCAAATTAAGGCAAATTGAAAAGGGGTCAGATGAGAAAATAAAATAAAGCACATGAACTGGGAGATGACACAGGGCAAGAATTGCAGCAAAGCAAAAACAAGTAGCCTCATGCAAACTTTCATTTTCTCTATTTTTATTCTGGATTTGTACCAAAAGATTAAATTTAGCCTTTGCTTTGAGGTTGGAGATGAGAGCCACAAAGAACTCCTCAGTTCCTTTCTTGGTGAGGGCCTGGGAGTTGCTCCATCCCTACGAGGGATTTTGGATGTGCAGTTTGGACACGACCAGTTAGGGAAAGGCCAGGGACTGGGAGGAGGATTGGGCAGCAACCATGAAGCTTCCAAGCTATTTTATTATTCCGAACTATTTTATTATTCCAAATTATTTTATTATTCCAAATTATTTTATTATTCCAAATTATTTTATTATTCCAAACTACCTTATAACTACCTAATAAACTTCTGGAGTGTATATGGTGCTGCTTGCTGGCCTGAAGATGGGTATGATAAAAGAAGTGCCACTTTTAAGAGGATTTTCCAACGGTCAGACCGCATTTTTGTTTCTACATGTGGTGCTCCCAGTTTGCTGGGAGAGCACAGGGATGTGCCAGGGGGTGAAGGAAACACAGCAGCCTGAGGAGAGAAGAGACCTCTGCACCCATGTGGATCTGTATTTACAGTTACACCCCATTTTTCAGAATAGAAATGAAATATTTCTCTGCAGAGCAACTGGAGAAGATATATCAGTAATCCCCTGCAGAGGGGATGCAGCATTAATAAGCCACGTGGAGTCATTCCCTACAGGAATAGCGTTTTTCTCCAGGGCCACTGCGTGCTCCAGCTATTCCAGAGCCATCCCACTTGTTCTGTTTCCTGACTGACCCTCTTGGCATCTGCCTGTGCTGCTGTCACAGCGAGTTCACTCCCACCATGGGGCTGGGATTTATATCTGACATATGTTCCTCCTCTTCCCATACTCCAGCACTGACACTCCAGCTCTCTTTCCATGTTCTCTAAAAGAAAAAGGGATGTTTTCCAGGCATGGCTTCAATTTTGCAGATCTGAGTGGCTGCATTTTTGATGCTTTGAGCAGGGCAGAGCCTTCAGCTCTTCATCCTACAGGTCCTTTCCCTCTCCAGCCTGCAGCAGCACACACTCCAATTTTGGGATGCCCCAAGCCAAGCAAGGGTGATCCTCCTCTTCTCCAGATTTATTCCAAAGCACAATAACAGGATGAGAAGAAATGGCTTAGATTAGGTAGCAGGAGAAATTTCTTCATGGATAAGGCTTGGCCAGGACAGTGGTGGAGTCACCATCTCTGAGAGTGTCCAAAAAACATCTGGATGTGGCACTGGAGGATATGGTTTAATAGTGAATGTGGAGGTGGTGCTGGACTTGATGGTCTCAGAGGTTTCCCCAACCTTAACAATTCCCTGATTCTATGACAGGAGGCAGATTTAATCCACAGCTCTGGAAGACCAGGTTTGAGAAGGTGACAAACATCAGATTATCTGAACTGGCAGCCTTAACTCACATCCAAAGATCACGGAATCTGAATTTTGGGGACTTTTCTTTATCTCTTGGCATTTTGGAGGGAGATTTTTCCTCTCTTTCCCTCAACATTTTGTCAGGTGACAGTGACTGAGCACGAGCCCAGCTGATTTAGAAACTCCCCACTGGTGGATGCCTGGGTTGGAATTCCTGATTCCCACATCCTGGAACAACTGCTCCGTGCTGGAGGCTGGATTGCTGCTCCAGGGAGGCACAGAGGAGGCAGGAAGCACGTGGGAACTCCAGGAGGAGCCTGGGTTTGCCCCCAGGGCTCTGCAGTCAATGAGTTTTGGTTGTACACGAAAATGTGAAACCTGTTCAGTCGGCTCCAGCAGCATCCCGGGGCTTTGGAAACCCGAGGACAATTGCCTCGTTCATTTCCTGGGGTTAGTTCATTAAAAAAAAAAAAATCAAATTGTAGTGTTAACCTTGTGATGGGGTGCAGGGATGGGATGACTTGGAAATCCTTGGAGCTCCAAATGCAACTGGCTACTGACTGTGACCTTGATTTGATAATGAATTCTGTAACAAAGTTCAGATATGAGGTTTTCAAGTATGCAGCTATATTAGAAATAAAATAACAATTTTTAAAAGTGTGGTTTAGCCAGGGGATTGAAAAACCACATGGCTCCTCATGATAATTTAAAACCTTTGTATCCTACACTGGTGAATCTAATAAAATAAAGCAAAATGTAATATGAAAATGACCACTGCTAAGCGTGAATTTGGCTGAGTTTTGCCCCTCATTTGGCTCCAGAGAAGATTCTCCAACGGAAGTCCAGAAGCTTCAGCATAATGGAAAGAAAAAATCCTTGAATTTCAGGTAGCAAATGCTGCTTCAGCAATGGAAATACAAGGTAACAATTAAGGCAGCCTTGAGAGGCATCCTTTGCGTTTGGATTGCTTTGGCTAAACCAGTATTCTCAGGAATATTGACTAAAAATATATAAATATAAATAATAGTAGGCTCATAAATCAACTAAATGAACAAAAGCCAAGGATAAGCTGATGCAGCTTTTTCATAGACAGAATTATATTTCATTTATTAAAATCAAATGAAAGTTTTGCTGATGTCTTTCAGAGATGCCAGCAGATGCTGCTGGGAGGGAGGAGCAAATTCCAGGTCTGACCCAGCTCCCAACCTTGACAAAGTGGGATGAGGAATTGCTGTGGGCACCAGCAGCTAGGAGAAGTCAAAAACTCAACCATAAGGCAGATAGAAACCACATTTCAAGGAAATAGGATATGATTATAGTAAATAATATGTTGTATGAATGCTTGGATGAATTGTTAACTCCTGGAATTTATTGCTACAGGACACAAGAGGCTCTGGGAGGACTCTTAAAAATGTAACTGTGGATGTGGGTTATTGAAGCCATTGTGTCTCTGCAGGCCAGATTTGTTAAACATTATCTACACCTGTACAATTATAAAGGGTTAATTAATGAAGAGTAAATCTGGAGGGTCTGTGTTTTGTGTGGGCCTGGTGTTTGGCTTCTTGATTGCTGGGCAGTACCTCCAGGTGCTGCACAATGGAAATTTGGCTTTCACTCCCAAAATTTATTCCTTGTTTTGAGTTTTCCTAATACGACCTGATGTTGTAGCTTGGTTCCTGATGGTCAGGAGGGAAGGTGTAAGGAAGATTAGGGACAACTGTGGAATCACCATCACTGGAAGTGTTCAAAAGGTGCGTGGAGGTGGCACCTGGGGACAGGGATCAGTGGTTCTGGGTTGGATTTGATGATCTTGGAGGTCTTTTCCAAATTACTTATTCTGTGATTCTAGGATTTCAATATGCTGCTACTGGGTGCAGGGCTTGTTGTGTGCTTGTGCACATGGTATTGTGAAAAACCAGGTTCACTTTCGTGGTGGATTTTTAAAGGTTTAATAAAAGACAATAAGAGACAAACAATAAAGCAAAAGGTTATATCAGCCATTCAGCCAATGCTGTTTTGGAGTCACCCCTTAAATTCATCAGCCCGCTGCATATTCATAGATCTGTCATACATTTTCAAACTTTTCTATAAACTATTTTCCATATTCCAAGAACTGTTTTACATGGCCACGCCTTGAGTCTGCCTTTTTATAGCATGTGTGTTTCTTGGCTGTGGTTTTAATTTATTTTTCTTACCAGTGTTAATTTGGGCTGTGGTCTTCAATTTCTACGGATGCTGGTAAGTGGTGTATCAGTAGCAGGCGTCTTCACTGGGTGTTATTTAACCAAGCAGGTAGTTCACTTACTACAAAGACACTTTATCAGCCTAGGTTACTCCTAAAGAAAACTGTATCTTAAAAACCGTTTCAACACCACAGAGTATCCACCCTAATATTTGCAAAAAAACAATACCATAATATGTATTTATAATAGCGTCAACACAGCTTTTTACAAGGGCATAGTGATAGGACAAGGGGGAATGTCTTTAAACTGAAGGGGATTAGGTTTAGATTAGAAATCAGGAATAAATTCTTCCCTGTGAGGGTGGGCAGGCCCTGGCACAGGGTGCCCAGAGAAGCTTTGGCTGCTCCTGAATCCCTGGAAGTGCCCAAAGCCAGGCTGGACAGGGCTTGGACCAACCTGGGATGGTAGTAGGTGTCCCTGCCATGGCACTGGATGGATTTTAAGACCCTTCAACCCAAACCATTCTGTGATTCTTTGATTTCCTGCCCCAAAGGGGGTGTTTCTCCAGGTATCCCAGCTTGTGTTAGCCGTGCTGCTCTTCCAGGGAGCGCAGCTGTGTGTGCCGTGGGGTGGGTTCGGCTTTGCCGCCGTTCCTTCCATTCATTTATTTGTTTATTGCCCGTGTCAGTTGCACGACAAACATTTCCTCAAGGCTCGACACGAGGCCGTGCCGGGCGGTGCCGTGCGCGGGGACGGATGGCTTCGCGCTGGGGGTTGCGAAAGGAGACACTGAACACAGATAAAGTAAAACAAATAAAATAAAAGGAGGGGGGGAAAAAAAAGTTTTCGAATAGTTTAAAAAGTATTTAAAAAAATAAAAGGAGGCAGAGAGGCGACTCTTCGGAATATACAGCCCATCCAAGCCGGGCCGGGCCGTGTCCCCCGCCCGCTCCGGGGGCACAGCGGCCTCCGGGGCGGGGC
>VWZS01006492.1:31864-91674 GCA_013397075.1 Rhabdornis inornatus
CCCGGCCTCGGTTCTCCTCGGCCCCGGTTCTCCCCGGCCCCCCCCCCTCAGCCCCGGTTCCCCCCGGCCCCGCTCCCTCAGCCCCGGCTCCCCCCGGCTTCGCTTCCTCCGCAGTGCCGCCCGCCTGAAGGCGAGTGGGGCTGTAGCAGCGGGTCACGGGCAGTTTCTTGTTTTATTTGCAATTTACACAATAGGAGTAGCCAAAATCGCCTCCTGTACAAGTGAGGGGACCCGAGGCTGGCTCGGGACTGGGCCCGCCGTGCCCCGGGGCGGCTCCGGGCTGGGAGCTCGGGGCTGAGCCGGTCCCGGCCGAGCATCCCGCGGGCAGGAGCTGCGGGGCGATCGGGGCAAGCGATGCTTCCCGGCCCCAGAGTGCGGCCGGAGGAGTTTATTTAATGCTGGATTCGCGGCGGTGCTCGGAGAAAGGTTGTTCTTGCCGGGGGTTGTGTGTTTGTTGTTCTGCGAGGGGCTGGTGGGACTTGCAGGGAGCGCTGGTACCTGCGGCACAGCCTGCGGCTCCCGACCCGCAACGGGAGGGGGGAAAAGTGAAATCGGATCCCAGGCAGCTTTCAGGGGAAGGTATGGTCAGTAGCAAATGCAGTTTTAAAAGCCTCCCAAATTGAAAAGGAGACACTTTCATAGGATCAGCGGGGGTCTCTACCCAAATGGCCTTTTATCTTCTCTAAACTGGCTGCATTCTTTCACCTCTGGACCATCATTGTGCTGGCGGCTTCCTAGGGCTCGTTTTGTCCGGGCAAACACTGAGCTGTCTCTTGTCCTTGATGCTAAGAAGACGCGGATTTAAATGACTTTACTTAACAAGGTACATTATTGATGTACTGAATTCAAGGAAGTCCCTTTTTTTCCCTCTTCTGCCGTGCATACGCATGTATGTATTTCCCCTCAAAAGACAGAAGCATAATCCCTTGCTTTGGTGGAGTCTCTGTTAATGCAAATTAAGTCAGTATAATTGCATTGCTAAATCCGTTTCTGGTGTTAAAAAAAATTATAATACGATCACCTCAACGTGCGTTGTATTTGAAAAAGCAGCTCATAAAAATATACATTGTTACGGGAATTAACCATCGGATGAGCCGGGTTTTCTTTCCGAGAATTGTACCGATGTTCCGAGCTCGGGAACAATCTGGATGCCAGTGCACAGGGATGCAAATAACGTTAGAATTCTGTTTACTATTAGTTGAATATTTAAGGCCCTGAAGTAATTTAATGTGGTGAAACTGGTAGTTACACTGAAACCCTTTTCATACTGAGCTCTATTTTTATATGCTTCATATTTTGACTGTCTCAAGTCCCATCACGTTAATGCCCAGCCTGTCCTTTGCTCCCCCCTGGAACATTGTTACAGCTGTTTAAGATTAAAAACCGGAGGGAACAAACCTCCCCTGATTTTGGAAGCTTTTTTTGCTGACCTCCTACAGTAGAACAAAAAATGTTATGACATGTGTCACTGCAGTCCGTGCTTCTCACTTGGTTTTAGGGCTGAAATTTCCAAAGCCTGCTCAAGCACGGCTGGGTGTCACTGGCACAGAATTCTGCTTTTTCTCTGCTTGTTCAGGAATGGTGGTGAGCACCTGGTGCTAGGTGAGGGCTGCCAGCACAGTGAGGATGCTTGGGCTGATGCAAACAGGTTGTGTTTGCAGCAAAGACAGAAAAGAAAGGTGTGGGATTTTGCAAGGAGAGTGAGAACACTTCTATGCTTTTACTGGATACAAATCCAAAGGTGTTGTCCTGGTTTGGAGGGTGACAGACCCCAAATCAGGACTAGTGAGGGGAAACTGTGGTGGCAGGAGGAAGGGTTGATTCCCAGCCATGAGTGAGCTGTGGTTTTATTTTGCTTCATAAACCAGAGAGGAGGAAGTGGCAGGACTTAATGCTTCCCTTGTGTGCTCTCCCCATGCTCTGGTCCTTGCCAGCTGTGGCTCCCACATCTGCACATCCTGGTAGCAGGCAGGAGGTGGTGTCACCACAGGGCTCTGCAGGAAGGGTCGGTCTGAGCTGGAGGTGGGGAGGAAGCATCCAATGAGTGCGGGAGCAGGTGGGAATGCCTCAGCAGAGTGAAGGTGAGAGGTTGGTTGGGTGTGTTCTGAGTCTGGGAAATGAGGAAAGTGTAGACGGAGCCTCCGTAAGCGCAGGAAGGCAGGATCAGGTGGAGTCTCCAGAGCAGACAGCAGAGGAGCAAGTGGAAGAGGTAAGAGGAGAAGCATGGAATTTGTGAGCCTGAAATGCCTGTGAGAAGGGGCAGGGAGTAATAAACAGGGAGGCTGTGAGATATGAAATAAATCTGATTTCTGTGGGAGCACTGGCAGTGCTGTAAACGAGCTCCTTCTCCTCTGTGTGTTGTCTCCTTCTGGTACCTTCTCCTTCTACCTGTGCTTCGTGGTCCAGCAGCAGTGAGGAGTGAGGGTTTTTCATAAAATCACATTATTTTGCATTGTTGAGAGGAGTGAGGTGCAGCTGGAAGAGAGGCTGAAGCTACAGGCAGACTGAGGATGAGAAAGGTTTCTGGTGGCAGCACCAGCCTGTCATTTGATTTTGGCACTGACACCACTGCTTTCTATTTACAGAGACTTGCATGAGGGCAGTGTCTCACTGTTACCTTTGGGGAGGGCTTTGTTTCCTCGCCCATGCAAGTGCTCTGGTTTCATTTATAAATTTTTTCCTAGAATGGTACTGCCTAGAGCAGCTGAGGATCATGTAGTGCAGGTGACAACTCGTGAGTTGCATCATTTGTTGAATGTGTTGAACAGCAGCTTAGGAGTTCCTTATTTAAATTTCCAATTAGAATATACATATTTGTATGATACCAAGGATTCCCTCAGTGAGGACACGTGCTGGGCTCTGCAGTGTGTGGGGGTTCCTGGGTGTCTGCCTCTGTGTTATTTCTCCAGGAGTGGTTAAATATTGAAAGTTCATTAGTTGTCTGGTTTTTCTCTGTTGCTCTGATTGTTCCCCCTCTGTCTGACAGTTCTGCCAAACCCCCAGTTATTGATGTTGCTATGTCTTAATATTCTGTGTCTTCCCTTTCACATACTGGGGTGTGGGTGGTGTGTACATACACATCTTTGCAGGGATTTTTGCCCTGGGCAGCAGAGGTGATCTGTTGATGTTTCTGCCCAAAGTGATTTCCAGAAACAGCCTCACCACAATCCCTTCCCTCTCCCTCCTGCGGGATGAAGGGTGCTGCAGAAGGATTGTGGGTTGTGCTGTACCACAGCAACCTGTAACTGTTCCCTTGTTTTTTCAGCGGCCAGAGCACATTGACAGCATCCCTGTCATTCTAGGGAGCACCTTCTGGCAGCAGCTGCATCCTTGGGATGCAATCCCAGCTGCATATTCTCTGTCATTCCTCAAACTGCATCCTAAATATCCCATGGCATTGCTGGCCAAGGGCTGGAGCTCAGTCAATGAGTACTTGTGTGACAGTCCTGTAATATATGCTCCTGGGCAGAGCTGACACTCAGCACTAATTCAAAGTTAAGAGCCTTTTTTTACTAAAATTATCACTAAATTGGTGGTTGTGGCACGACCTGGTCTGCGGGTGGAGTTTCACCATTGCTGTTACCTGGCTCGTCTGATCCCAGCTTCTCTGGCCTGGCTGAAATTACAGGGTGGCTTGTTGGTTGAAACAACTGAAATTCTTTAGTTGGGAGGTGAAGGCAGGAAAAGAATAAATCAGAACTTTTGTGAGTGGTTGGTTTGGTTTTGGTGAGGTTTAAACCTCTAAATCTGCTCTGGGTGAGGTGAGGAATATTTTTTGATAGTGTGGGACAAGGTAACGTTTCCATCTCCAAAACAAGGATATAATACTTGCAGCCAGAGTTGAAAGGAATAAGAAATGCTTTGAAGATGAAAAGCATGAAATACCTCTAAAACTCTCAAAATGCATGTTGATGTTTCCAGCCAGACAGTAACAAAAGTTGTAGGCCCAGAGGGCCTCGAATATTTGTGAAGGCAGCTCTGCCATCTTAATCCTGAACTCTGTGAAGGACACACAGCCCTTTCTCATTGTCTGTTACTGATCTTGGGGGCTGGAATTAAAAATTGTATTTTGAATAGAAAAAAAAAAAGGCAGCTTGCTGGTCACTTTTTTTCTGGTTTATTTTTGATATTAATACTGTGCAAACAATAATATATTAATACATCAGGTGATGCAGTGATGTGTAAAATAACAGCTTTGTACAGGCTTCTCCTGGTTGATTGGTGAGCATATTATTTATTTATCTCCCTAATAGCTTGTCTGGCCATATGTTTTTCAGGAAGAACAGATTGTGCTCAGCCAAGCACGATGCAAGAGATGGAGACATGTCCAGGGGTTTACATGGGCTGAAAATTCCACATTCTTTGAGGGTTTTTGGGTGATGGCAAAGAGTTGGAGTCACCACAACTGTCCATTTATTCAATCCTTTTGTAAATGAGCACTGACAGAATGCAGCATTATTTATTTTTTCTAATGAGATTGTCTTCTGGCTGATGGATTTACTGCTTAGAAGAGATAAATTCCATTTTGAGCTGTCCTGCAGTCCAATTTAAATGCCAGAATGGTGGTTGTCCACGTCAGAAATCAGAGGTTTCACACATTTCTCCACTTTTTTGGATGGATCTTTATAAATAAATCTGTGGTGAGTGTGAGGTACTTGCACAGCAAGTGGTGTAAAACCCCACGTCCTCCAGCTCTGAAACCTGGATCTTGTGCGTCTTCGGCACAAAAAACTGCTTCCTTTTTTTCCCCCTATTATTTTCAGCTTGTGAACCTGAAATAAAAAAAAAAATACAAGTGAGGAGGGCTGTTATGTCTTTGCTTGTACCTTTTTGGGTTATTTTAATATTATTTGGCAGTAGTGTGTGCTGTAGTAATAATTACAGAGTAGAAACCAGTGGAGCAAAACCTCATCTGTTTTCCATGATTATGCCTTATTTTGAATCCAGCTACAGCAGCTTTATTCGAGCCTCTCTGACAGCCCAAGTTTTTTATCCTTTTCCACACACATTCGTTTTTTTTTTCCTGACATGAAACATTTCCAAAAGACAGCGAGAGGTCCTGGTGGAAGGGCAGAGCAAATGTGAATTTTTAATTAGGCTTTGAGTGATCTCTTCAAAGGGTCGGGGCGTCCTCAGCGATGTGGCATCAGCCAAGGCTGACATTCCACTTCAAACACCGGGAATGCAGCTGGCCCGGCCAGATAAAAGTTGGGATGTGGAGCAGCAAGGTGGGCTGGCAGATAATGAGCTGTACCCAAGGATCCCGCAGTCCCTGGGACAGCAGAAATTCAAATATCCTGGGAAGGGATTGGGGATCTCAGCTCTGGCAGGGCTGATAACACGAGGAAGGTTCCCAAGGAAATGCACCCGTTTTTTCTTGGAGTGGTTTGGTGCCTGAGAAGCTGCTCTGCTGCCATAGCCTGGCTGGGCACTGGGGAGAAAAATACCTAGTTTTTATTGTCAAAAAAACATTGAGAAATTCTCTTCTTTCAGATATGCAAGGTGTGTTTGAATTGGGGGGGGGAAAAAAAGTTTTGTGTGTGTGTGTTTACCAGTTATTCTGTTATGTCTGTATATTTAAAGAGAGATTTAATAATAAACAGATATTTTTTGTTTGTCAATTTTTGGAGAGGAATTGACTGAGAAATGCTTGGAGCTTTGTCAGTTCAGTGCCCTCCTGTGTGCAGCTGCCCAGCTCTAAGGAATTTCTGTTTATTCCTGTTGTTAGGGCACTCCATAGATGGAACTGGGATTTGGGGCTACCTGAGCCTGGAAATGGCAACGTTTCATGGATTAGGGAACTTCACTAAGGGTTGGATAATGGCCCAGGAATGATTTCTTTTGATACAGTTGAATAGAAAAATGCTAAATTTTTTTTCCTTTTTAATTTTTTTCCTGTGGATGAATAATATAACTTAATAATTGCAATTTTAGTGACTTATCTGATGCATCAATCTTTGTTTTGTATATCAAAAATTCTGCTGAGGTTTTGACTAATAACTCTTGTATTGTAGGTTTAACACAGAATAAAGTGTAAAAATGTAGAGAGCCTGCATTCCTCAATCATCATTTTCCTGTAGCTTGTTGTTGTTCAGTACCATGCAGTGTTAATGAAATCTGAAAGGATATCCTTGTGTTCTCTTTTCCATGGAAAACAGAATATAAAAACATCAGTGCTTATGCAATATCTGTTGTGGAAATTTTCCTTTTCTGATATAAAACATAAGCCAAGTTATTGCTTGAATCTTGTGCTCTGCGTGTTCTTCCCCGTGCAGAAATCTGGATGAAATTATGTGTCTGCTTTAGCAGTGAAAATGTGATCTGACTTTTGAAACAGTCCTGGTGCCACAAATTAGGAACACTCATTCCCAATCCCAGGACAAGTGTTAATGGAGTCACTTTATCAACTGCCTCCATGGAGAGTCTCCCTAGTGATTTTGCAAAAGTATGTTTGCACAATTACAATAATTAGTAAAAACAAGCTATTACATCTCTCTTTAGCAGCTTCCCAGCCAGGAGCAGCTGATAAAAACAGCTTTTTGTGGTGCTGTTGGCCTCTGAGCTCATGGATTTGTACAACTTGGACTGCGTGATTTGAACCCTCTTCTACCTTTTGGCTAAAAAACTGTAATTTTCCTTTCAGCATGTCTGCAGAACTGTCTAGCCAATGCTCCCTGTCCAGTTTTGACTTTCTTTTGCACATATCCCTGCGATGCTGTAGGAATTTCTGGCTATACTTAGGGTTGTCACAGGTGGGAATGAGGCCAGGGGAAAAAAAGCAGCTTTAAAATGGACACATCTGGAAGTTGCCATAAGAGTTTCTAGGAGCTGGAATGCCTTAAGCAGAATTTCTGGTGTGTTCAGCCCAGCAGGGTTGTTTTTGTGCTGTTTTTTGGGGAATTCACACCAAATTGCGCTGGAGATAAGTTCAGCTTGACAGAGATGATGTGGTGGTACCACACCAAAGGGCCAAGGTGCTGCCATGACCTCCCTGGCCCTGCTCAGTCCCTGCTTCTCCCCCTTTCAGCAAAGGAAGAATTAGAAACATTTCCTTTTGGCCTGTGCTTTCACCTCAGGACTCATATCAAACAAAACCTGGGGAGGTGTTTGTGGTGATGGGCTGGGGGCAGACTCCCAAAAATAGCTCTAATGGGAGCAGGACCAGGCTCTGAGCCAAGGCTGGAAAGGGTTCCCAAACCTTGGGAAGGCCACACGGAGAGCCAGGAGAGCCTTTTGTTTGTTGCAAGATAAAGGAGCCCCAAACTGTGGGGCAGGAGTGTCAGAGCAGCATTTGGCACTGAAATGGATGGTGAGTTAGCATGAGGATTTATCTGGGATTTATCCAAATCACAGCACTTTTCCCAGAAGCTGTATGAGCACAGGGATCAGCTGTGTGATCCACCCTGCCCGTGATGATTCCTTGTCCTTCCCTCTCCATGTGGCAGGGATGAGAACCTGGAAACTGCTCAAGCAGTGCCGTGGGGTGACAGCAGAGCAGGAGCATTCCTGGAGCTGTGGCAGGTGGGATTGCTCCAGTGTGGGATGGTTCAGCTCCTGATGCTTCCCAAACCCTGGGAATTGGGATCCCCAGTCCTCGGGAGGGACTGGTTGTGTTTGTCTTGTACTGGAAGAGAAGAACAAGTGGTGTGAGGCTTTTTGGGCTGCTGAGGTGTTGGATGTGCTGGAAACCAGGAGAGCTTTTTGGGAGTACCCTGCAATGAATTCCTTTGTGTGCCTGCAGAATTGTGAATTCTGTGGGAGCAGAAGTGAATTTTCCTCAAGTATTTGCTTTCAGTGGTTGCCTGTCCATTGCAAACCAGCACATGGATGAGAAACTGGAAACTGCTCAAGCAGTGCCGTGGGGTGACAGCAGAGCTGCTCCTGCCCAGGGCCATTCCTGGAGCTGTGGCAGGTGGGATTGCTCCAGTGTGGGATGGTTCAGCTCCTGATGCTTCCCAAACCCTGGGAATTGGGATCCCCAGTCCTCGGGAGGGACTGGTTGTGTTTGTCTTGTACTGGAAGAGAAGAACAAGTGGTGTGAGGCTTTTTGGGCTGCTGAGGTGTTGGATGTGCTGGAAACCAGGAGAGCTTTTTGGGAGTACCCTGCAATGAATTCCTTTGTGTGCCTGCAGAATTGTGAATTCTGTGGGAGCAGAAGTGAATTTTCCTCAAGTATTTGCTTTCAGTGGTTGCCTGTCCATTGCAAACCAGCACATGGATGAGAAACTGGAAACTGCTCAAGCAGTGCCGTGGGGTGACAGCAGAGCTGCTCCTGCCCAGGGCCATTCCTGGAGCTGTGGCAGGTGGGATTGCCCCAGTGTGGGATGGTTCAGCTCCTGATGCTTCCCAAACCCTGGGAATTGGGATCCCCAGTCCTCAGCAGAGACTGGTTGTGTTTGACTTGCATTGGAAGAGAAGAACGAGTGATGTGAGGCTTTTTGGGCTGAAGGAGCTGCTGAGGTGTTGGATGTGCTGGAAACCAGGAGAGCTTTTTGGGAATACCCTGCAATGAATTCCTTGGTGTGCCTATGGAATTGTGCATTTTGTGGGAGCAGAAGTGAATTTTCCTCAAGTATTTACTTTCAGTGGTTGCCTGTCCATTGCAAACCAGCACATGGATGAGAAACTGGAAACTGCTCAAGCAGTGCCGTGGGGTGACAGCAGAGCTGCTCCTGCCCAGGGCCATTCCTGGAGCTGTGGCAGGTGGGATTGCTCCAGTGTGGGATGGTTCAGCTCCTGATGCTTCCCAAACCCTGGGAATTGGGATCCCCAGTCCTCAGCAGAGACTGGTTGTGTTTGACTTGCATTGGAAGAGAAGAACGAGTGATGTGAGGCTTTTTGGGCTGAAGGAGCTGCTGAGGTGTTGGATGTGCTGGAAACCAGGAGAGCTTTTTGGGAATACCCTGCAATGAATTCCTTGGTGTGCCTATGGAATTGTGCATTTTGTGGGAGCAGAAGTGAATTTTCCTCAAGTATTTACTTTCAGTGGTTGCCTGTCCATTGCAAACCAGCACAGGGGCAACTGCTGGTGGGAGGTGGGTACAGAAGGAGGTCACATCCAGGATGTTTTTATTGCCTTGTTTGTGGTCAGTGAATTAGCAGATTGCTTTTCCTCTTTTCTCCAATATTTCTGACTTTCGATAAAGACTGTCAGAATAAGAAATAGCAGAATAAGAAAGAAGCAGGATCTCCATCATTGCAAGGAGTGTGAAATGAGGAGGAAAAGCCACTTCCACTCCCTGGATCCTAAATTGCAGTTCATATTTTACTGGAAGCTGAACCTGCAACAAAAAAAACCCAAAAAAACAAACAAAAACAAAAACAAAAAAAAAAAAAAAAAAATTTTTTTTCTCTGTTCTCTTTTTCCAGTCTGGTCAAGCTCTCATGGACAGGTGTATTCCAGAGGGGCCAAACTGACATTTTGGAGACAGGATTTTTGTGTGGTATGGAAGGCATTGAAGGATAAAAATAGAAGTGTTTTTAATTTGAGGTTAATACACTTAGCAGTTTTAACAATGAAAGGATATTTAATATAGACAAGCTACAGCTGTAGGTAGTTCGACTTCCTTGGGCACATTGTTTGCTCAAGGAATTGTCTGGAATATGAATTTCAGAATTGTCTTTCATTCCTTTTGCCAGTGGCTCTGCAGGACTGCCAGGTGTGATGTGGGATTTATTCCCTTGCTCTGTTTTGGGGGAGTTCAGCTGCACACAGCATTTTATAGGGAAAACTGCACATTCTGGAGCAGGCAGGAATGGGCACTGAGGATGCTTGTGTGTCACATTAGGCAGCTGTGGTCAGGCAGGTTTTAAACTGTAAATTTCAGTCTTTGATCTGTCTGATTAAAATTAGAAAATCTTATTCCTGGCTACACAGTCTCTTGTGTCTTCCTTGAAGGAGATTCTGTTGAAAAATAAAGGAAGAAAGTTAATATTCACATGCATTGCAGGAGGAGGATGGAAATTGTGAACTTCTGAGAGTTTGGTAGCTTTAGATGAGCTTCACCCAAGTGGAGGTTGCAAATCCAGACCTCATGGCACTAAGTAGCCAAGCTTCTCCTGTTAATGACCACTCATTAGTGCAATTGGGGAAGAAAACTAATTTTTAAGTTTTTATTTTTGGCTGACATGAAACTATAATAATAATTATAGTAAAATAATTATAAATTATCATATTCTGGCTCTTGCTTTTGAATTCTGCTGCTGTTCCATTTTACAATCCCTAGATCATTTCAGGAGCTGCTTTGATGGGTGTGCTTGATGGTCTTGAAGTTGTTAAATTCAGTTCACTGATGATCCAGCTGTTCTTGGCAGAGAGGAACCTCTGCTGTGCTGAGCTCACCACTGGGAACACAGAATTTTATTCCAAAAGTTGTGTTTGGTTTCTGGAATTTTAAATATTGACATACTGATGATGCTGTATTTCCATTAAAACTACTGGCTGCAAAGCCAAAATTAAAGCAACCCCAACATAGCCATGATAGGAGATAATTTGTTTAATAGAAATAGAAATGACCAGTTGTTTATTTTTATTTGGTGTGAAATTCAATCTCATGAATTTTAAAATATTGATTCACTGTGATGTCACATAAATAGAATTTTGTCTCCCTCTTCATATTTATGTATTTATTCAGCAAGTGGTTGGCTGAAAGTCTAGAAATACATTTTTAAGAAAAGTATGTTCTGGTAATTGCAACCTCAGACTTTGAAACGTTGCTTTTTCCTACCTTTCCAAGAATAGAAACTCGGCCTCCAAAAATAAATGAAAGCCAGCATCCATTGCCGTGGTTTTCAGTGCTTGGGATGGTGGAGTTCTCCTTGAGGAGCAAAGGTGCAGCAGCTAATTTGGGAAGGGAAGATGTGGAGTGGGGATGAAATGAATGCAGAGCTGCTCTGGGAAGGCTCCTTGGAAATGTCAGACCTGCTTGGTGTGTGTCACCTGGATGGCTTCACAGAGCCTGGAAAGTCAGGATAAAGAGGAGGAAAAATAATCAGCTCAGAAGGGATGGCAATGATTGAAATATTTAGTGGAGGAAGGTGTTAATTTGGGATTCTTTGGAACTGTAAAGAAAGCTGTTCTCCATGTCTAGTGCAGTGCTCACTGTGTAGGTCAGGCTCATTCCAGCTCTTCCCTGTGTTTTATTAACCCCCATCTTCCTGCAGCTTTGATACACAAAATGTCCCTTCTTGTCCAAGGCCTTTGATCCCAGAGTGGCTCCTTGGGAAGCACAGGGGGTTCCTGTGGAGTTTGTACATCAAACTCCTGTGCATGGGGAAGGAGCAGCAGGGCTGGATTTCTGCTGCCTTCCTATGTCACTCCACCGTCTCCTGGCCTCTACTTTGCTTTTCTGCCATTTTTGCCATTCCCTGTTTCCTTGCTTCCCAGTGCCACTTCCCTGCCCGTGGCACTGGGTGAGCACTTGGCCTCACTCTGCACAACTGAGGTGGCAGCTCTGGTGTGGCAGGGACCCTCCAATCGTATTCCAACAGGAAATAAATAACAGGGTGGCAACAGATCCCCTGGAATTTTGTGCTTGACAGAAGATACCCATGAGGTGCTTTTGATGTGGGCATGGAGTGATAGGAGAAGGAAGAATGGCTTGAAACTGGAAGAGAGTAGGTTTAGATGGGTTATTTGGAGAAAATTGTTCCTTGGTAGGCCCTGGCACAGCTGTGGCTGCCCCTGGATCCCTGAAGTGTCCAGGGCCAGGTTGGACAGGACTTGGAGCAGCCTGGGACAGTGGATGGTGTCCCTGCCATGGCAGGGGTGGAATGAGTTGATCTTTAAGGTCCTTCCAACCCAAAGCAGTTTGGGATTCTCTGTTCCTGGCAGGGATCTGGGTGGGTGAAGCACACCCCTGCTGATGGTGGGCATGACAAACCCCAGCAGTTCTGCAGCCATCCACTCTTCCTCCTGTCCCATGAGGAGCTGGACTGGAGTTGTGCTGCTGCTGCTGGCAGAGGACATTGCATTTTAATCCTGAAAATAGATTTGCACCCTGTTTGGGGTCCTTTTTGGGATCCTTGCTCAGAAGTGAAGTTAGAGCCAGTGTCAGCATCAGGCCCTAAGTCTAAAAATATATTTAAAATATGGAAACCTTGCTATAGCAAAGCGTGGTTTGCACAGGCTGGAATGCAGAGCCACAGCCACACCCACACTGGGGAGGATTCTCAACTTCTGCCTTTGCTTTGATGATGTGGAAAGAAAAGAGAGATTTTTTTAAATTACTTTTTTTAAAACATTTTTTTCCTTTTGGTGGACAGAAGATAACTTTGTTTCTCACAGAGCTGGCAGGAGTCTGTGTCCTACCTTAGTTACTCAAAATCTCAGGAGATGCTGAGCCCCTGTGGGAAAAGGTAAGGGAGGCAAAATATGGCAAAATAGGAGCAGGAGTGGCAGCTCACCAGTTCATCCTGATCCATGGTGTCCCAGCAAGGTCTGATCTATTATTTCTGTTATTGTTTTATTTATTAACTTTCTGTTTCCAACCTGCCAGAGCAGCCATTCCAGTGTCCTCAGAGCATCGTGTTGGGTGCAGGATCACTGTCAGAGCTGAATTCTCTTTTCCATGCTTTCCTGAACAGTGTGAGGTGCCTGAGTAGGAGAAGGAGGAATGGCTTGAAACTGAAAGAGAGCAGGTTTAGATGAGGTGTTTGGAGGAAATTGTTCCTTTTGAGGTCCTGGCACTCATAAATAAATAAATACTCACAAATAAAGCAATGAAAGCCTTAAAACATACAAAAATCCACATGCAGCTGAGGTACCAGGCCCTGAGTGTTATCAGAGAAGTTGTGCAGCATTCCCAGCTCCTCGTTTCAAATCCCACTTTTCCAGTGATAGACTTAAAAATCCTATTGTGCAGTTGAGTTAGTGACTGAGCCTTCACTTTATAATCACTTTATAAAGCACATGCACATTAGCAGGACGTGTTTAATGGACACACGGCTCAGATGAAAGGACTCTTTGTGGCAAGAGCCTTTTGTGCCTTCCTGGATCCCTCAGCAATTCCTGCCGAGCTTCCCAAGTCTGGCTGACACGGAGGGGCCGAGGAAAAGCCCTGGTGGCTTTCAGCTTGAGTGGAGAATAAAAGAGAGCAGGATGGGAGTGGGGGAGGGCTCTGAACTCTGCAGTTCCTCCTGGCCCAGCTGGGCTTTGCATTCCCAATGACCTCGGTTTTCCCGGGAATCACAGCCGGGATTGTGGCAGCAGCAGCAGCATCCACACCTGGGGACACTGGGACAGCTTTGCTCAATCCTTTTATTACCCAGGTTTGTCTGTAATGGCCACTCACCACAACAGCTTTTGATTCATTTATTATTTTTGTAAACTGAGATTTGATGTTGTCTTTCATCTTCTCTATAATCTCTCAGCTACATTTTGTTTCCTGTCTGTGGCTCTTAAAAAACCTTTTTCTAACCTTACCTTTCATCCTCAAAAAATAAGGCTGCAAGGTCATGGATATGTTCAGCTTGACCTGGCAATAATCTTTATGAGAACAAAAACTTAGTGGACATATATTTAGCTTTCCATTAACAAAAAGAATGAAACTTCAGCAAAAAAAGTTCTGGGTTTTCTGATAAAGATGTCTTCTTTTGTGTTGTTGCTGATTCATGTGGTGCTTTGTGGGGATCACAAGCAGAGTGAGTTTCAGCTCCTGCAAAAACTTTGGGAAATCTATTCCAGTTTGGAAATTGCTGAGTAAAGATGAAGTGAGAGAAGATTATTAACAAAAAAACCCAAAGGGTGAGGGTGGGGAACATACACAATAAAATGCACATATTTAATTAAATTAGGAGTTGGATAGATGTGATTGGAGTAGGGTTTCTAGTTTGGTCAGGTCCCAGAATCATTAAGGATGGAAAAACCCTCCAGGAGCATCGAGTCCCAGATGTGCCTAGTCCCCACCTTGTCCTCACCCCAGAGCTCTGAGTGCCGCCTCCAGGAATTCCTTGGACACCTCCAGGGATGGGCACTCCAAACCTCCCTGGGCAGTTCCAATCCTGGCCACCCTTTCCATGGGGAAATTCCTGCTGCTGTCCAATCTGGTGGGACAGGTCGGTGTGCAAACACTGCTCATGTATTCCCAAGGGAACATCCCAGTGAGGGAGATCCAGGGGTGCTTGGGTGGCTCCAGATGTGTGTGGGTACCAGCAATGCCTGTGGTGAGCCTCACCCTGCTCCTTGCCTTGGGCACCAGCTCCTGTCTCCATCTCATCCGTGAGTTTGCCCTCGATTTTCCACGCTGGAGACTCCATCGTGTCAGGAGGGAGCCAGGGTTGTTCTGTGTGGCTGGAGTCGAGTGTCTGCAGCTTCTCCTGGGGGTTGTGTGCTGGCTGAGGGTGAAACCAAGGGCTGGGCTGCACCCAGGTGCCCTCAGAGGGATTGGAAGGGAATTCAGTTGGAAATGCTGCCAGGGGAAGGTGCGTGGCCAGGGTGAGCAGGAACGGGGTGAAAGGCAGAGGGCTGGGCTCTGTTCTTGCGGGACATGAAAGCTCTTCCTGTCTCAGCATCAGCCAGGGTGTTCTGCATTGATGTCATTGAGCTGAGGGAGAATTCATCTGAATAATTGGGAGAAGCTTTAGGAGATGAAGCACTCCAGCGTCTGAAGAAGCTGCAAATGAAGCACTTGGTGCTTTTTGCCAAGTGAACTTGTGGCATTTTCTGTATTAACCAAATGAGGGCCTTCCCAGGTGTGCTCATAAATGGATGTGTGCCAGCTGTTCCTCAATCTCTTCTCACCAAAGAAAAGCTCTCACAGAAGTCAGATCCATGATTTAATTCCTCTCTAAGAGGAATTTATTTGTGTTTCCCTGTTATGCCCCCACTTTGTTTAAAAAATCTGTTATCTGGGAATGTGTGCAAATTTATGGTATTTTTTCTTTCCCTCTTTTTTTTCATTGAGTAGAAGAAAATCTGGCAAAGGACTGAAGTTTTCTTATTTTTTTTTAATTACTTCTATTTATAACTCATCTTAAGGCTAAAAAGCTCCCTGGTTCATGAACTTTCCCTTTTTTTTATGTTTTAGTTTTCAATACTGTCCTTAGCTCATTAGCTACAGTCTCCTATGTAATTATCTATAATTATTTATCCCACTTGCTTAGTGAAATATTTAGAGAAACAAACACTCTGTGGTAGTACTGTGAGCTGGGCTTTTAATTTTAAATTCTTCATTAATTTCTCTGCATATTTGCTCAGGTTTTGTATTCTGCACATGTGATCCTCAGTTTTAAGAGAGTGTTGAACATCGAATTGAAATCAGTTTCTACTTTGTCAGATGAAGATTTCTCATGAAAAATAATATAATTTTCCTTTTTACACAGCTACTGCTTTGCAAGCTGGGATAACAAATACTTTTTTTTTTTAATCAGCAAGAAACTCCTCTATTATTGTTATTGCTGTTTTATTTTTGGTGACTGAAAAACTGCAACAGGAAATGACCCCAGCCACAGTTTCCATGACACCCTCTCACTCGAATCCAGTTTTCAAGCAGATGAAAGGCCCAAGCAGCCTTTTGATAGTGAGCAGCTAATTGGGTGCCTGATAGAGGCAGGTTTTTCTCTGGGAAAAAAAGAAAGGAGCCAAGAAGTGGAACAGCTGTGTTTTGGTACATGTGTGTAATCCCAGATAAAACTCTCCAAGGACAAGGAAATACAGTAATACCTCACTGAAAAGAAAATTAAGAATCTTTGAAAACTGAAATGTGGCTTTTTTTGGGGGGGTAGCTCATATTTAAGCTAAAAATCTGCTGGAATGAATGTGGTAATAAATTAGGGAGTTGTAAAATCTGAGATGTGCTGGGTTTTGTTTCTGTCTGGGCAAGAAAATGGCAATTTGGTCTTTCTTTTGTGTTTTTCCTTTGCTCAGTACATTTCTGCCCCAAAAAACGAGTGGCTGGAGGCTGTTTTCAGCTCTTCTGCTCTCAGATGAGCTCCGTGGCTGTGGCTTCTCCTCTACCACTGTGTGCTAAAAATGCCCCTGTGGAGAAGAAGGTAGAAATTTATGTTTTTGGTGGAGAAATTGAAATCTGAGCAGCCTTTTCTGGTGGCTGTTAACATCCGTGTAACCTCTGTGGTGAACAACAGTCGTGCAAGGCGTGGCAAAGGGGATAAATAATTAAAACAGAGGGAAATAAAATCACAGATGATTCTGAATTGGAAGGGACCCTCAAGGATCATGGAGTCCAGCTCTTAAATGAGTGGCTCGTGCAGGGATCAAACCTTGGTGTAGCATTTTTTTGATCAATGGTTTGAATCTCAGGATTTGGATTGGAGGGACAAATGCTGATGGAATCCTGTGAAGCTGAGTTGTGGAACGAGCTGTGGCTGCTCAGGGTGCAGTTTTTGAGCCAAGTGGAGGTGTTTGCTCCTGCTGCAGCAGCTTTGTGTCACAGAGCTTTGCCTGATGTGTTTCTTGTCACTCTCTGTGGGTTACCTTGGTTTTTTTGGGAAATTTTGAATACCTGGACAGGAAAGTTGTAGGAACAGTCTGAGCTGGGGACCTCGTGTGCTCTCCATGTCCCTGTGAGCCCTGGAAGTGTTTCCAACTCATCAGTGCTATTTCCAAGCGTTGTTTTCTCCTCCTGAAGCTTCCATGCAGAATATTTCATCTTCTTACTTCAAACTAAATGAAATAATCTGGGTTTTATCTCCTGAATAATGGCTTGGAGCAACCTGGTCTGGTGGAAGCTGTCCCTGCCCAGGCATGGGGTGGAACCGGAGGAGCTTCAAGGTCTCTTCCACCCCAAACCAGTCTGGGATTCCATGAATATCAAAGAAAGCTTTTTTTTTTTTTTAATGCAGGGGTGTAAAATTAATGCAAAATGAATCTTCAGAACAGGTGGAACAACAGCTGATTAATAGGGGGGGTTTATGTTTAATGCAGCTTTGGGGTTTTTTTAAACCAATATCTATGTTTCCATTAGGGCTTTGTCAGCAGTGGAATCTTGCAGGTTGGGTGGTGTTGTTTTGTGTGGGTTTGTTTTGGTTTTGTCTTTCAGGGCAGTTTTTGTGCTTGATCAGGATATGCCAAACTCTAAAAACAAAACTAATTTTGCAACTTGTAAACTTAAAATGGCATTGACACCAGAGAAACCACTTGTGTCATTGTGTCCCCTCTCTCCACGAGGAACACATCAAAATTAATTCAGGAACCTTCTTTCCCCCAGTTTCTTCTACACTTTTTGTAGTTTTTAGCTTCATTGTGGCAGCCTCCTGCTCTTCTTTGATTATTTAAATGAGAGGATCCAATCACTTTAATAGAAATAGTAGCTTGTGGTTAACAATGGTGGAAATTGGCTGGAATACATGAAAAACCAATTAACATAAGCAATTAGTGACTGCTGTGTTTATCAATCAGAATGCACTCCTAAACTGTCCTAAAGTCCAGTAGTTATCATTTATTAATCCCTGACTCGGTGTTTGGGGAGGATTTGGTTGGCATTCCACATTTTTTAGGTTGATGCAGGGATCACCTGCTCTTAACTCTGAGCATGTGGAGCAGAGTAAACCCAAGCACACCCTGGGACCTTTTCTGTGGGGATAATTTATGTTTCCATCAGATAATGCTCAGAAACGTTCTGTGGATGAGAGTGGGAGCACCTGGGGGAGGGAGCCAAGTCTGGACTGCAGAGCCAGGAAATGTGGAGAAGTCTGGGAATTGGTGGTAGTGGTTACTTGGGATTTAGTGATATTGTTACAATGGCCACGTTGTCATTTTTATTTTAAATTTTGCCTAAATTCTGACACAGTAAGATACAGACAGCTGCTTCCTATTGCCACTTATTCTCCATTCATTTGCAATGAGAAACAGGAGCACATCCCCTAATTTAATTAATTAAATCCCCTGATTTAATGTGTTATGAGACACTGGAGAGAGGATTTGCCTTGCATGGCTCTGAGAATTTTCATAACTTACTTTTTCTTCATAAGAAATTCAATATTCTTTCAATTCATTCTGACCCTGAAATTCACACCCTTCCTTCATTTTCATCCTCTGTGTTTGAGGACGGACATCACTTTTTGGAATGTTTTGAACTTTTGTGTTTCCTGAAGCTTTTGATTTTGTAGCCTTGTGTTTGTGTCCTTGTTAGGAGTGAAAATCCAGAAAAAAGGAGACAGGAGTTTTGAGCTGTTCCAGTGTCTGTCAGTTCCCAATGCAAAAACTACATTATGAAAACACACATGCAGTCTGGAAATTAAAATACAGATTCCATGCTGAAACAGAGACCTAAGTTAATTCCTGGGTGTCAGTGGTTTATTAAAATCGAAATTTATTCATTAATTTATGAAGATAAATTATCACTGTCAGCGTAATGAAAATTTTTCCGCCCATTAAGTCTTTTTTTTTTTTTTCCCCCCCTCCATTTCCTGACAGTCAAATCCTGCTGCCAGTACAGGAGCAACTGTGAGACAAGAGGAATATTCATTCCCTGAGTAGCATTAATCCACTTCCATTCCCCATTCAAAGCAGTGTTAATGCCTTTATTTCTCCTTGGAGCCTGAACTCGCTAATCCCGATCCCAAAGTGGATTATGGTGTCGTTCCTGCGTGTTCAGACAGATGTGCAGCACTCAGATAATTGCACAGAAAGGCAAAAGAAAGGGAATTTCTTTAGTTGCTGAGCTGGAGGTGGTCTCTGTCCAGCCTTAAATCCTTAATTCAATTTCAGGTTTGCCACTCAGTCCTGTTGGCCTCGTGCTCCGAACGATTTCTAATTGGAAAACTGCTTGGACTGATCCATATTTTATGTGCATTGAAGGAATTAAATATGAATAGAAGTCAGGAAATGTTGAAATATTATGAAACATCTAATTTCAAGTGCAAATATCTGCCTAGGGATTCTTGATTATCTTTAATGAAGATGGCACTACCCATGATCAGCACAAGTGCTTCTCAAACAAGAGAGTTCATAGAGGGAAATGACAGCAGAGATTTGTTTGGAGTAAACGAGCAGCCTTTTCTCCAGAGATTCCAAAATATTTTATTTAGACAAAGTTAAACGTGACTGGAGATTAAAAAAGAGGTCAAGTCATCCTCTCCTGTTTTGAAATATAAATTGGTTTGTGTTCATTTACCAGGAGCTTCATTGTTTGTAAACATTTTGTGAAAAAGCAGCTTGTGATAATATTTATAGAGGGAGTGAAAAATAATAATTGCCTCTGTCACTGCTTGAATTTTAACAATGTGTGTGCACTTGAGGCCTTTTTGATCTTTTTAATAGGTACAACCCAACTGGCAATGACATCACATCAGGAAAGGAATTAATGCTACCACTGTCAACTTCCTGGATTGGGGTTTTTTTTTTCTGGAAAGCTGCTTCCCTCCAGTTTAAATCCCTTTTTTACAGTAGAAATCTGCTCCCACGTTCTGTTGTCTGTCCTGTCCTCGTGATGTTGTGCTCTGTTGGCCAGAAATTACAAGGCTGTGTGGATGGGCAGGGTCCCAGGACTGTGCTTACAGGTTTGTAGCAAGATCTGGTGTGATTTAGGCTGCAAAACATGAATCTGATACCAATTTGAGATATTAATTCCATCCTCCACAGCTGGGATTGTGCAGTTCTCAGCCCAGTTCTCTTCTTGGACTTGGAAGTTTGCAATGAGGAGGTAAAAACAACTCAGAACAGAGGAAAAAACAAATGTTCCAAAAGAACCCAGGCTGTTTCTAAACATCCTGAAAGCTGATTTTTTTTTCCTCTTTGCTCTGCAGATTTTTTGCATTGGGATTTCTCTCCCATGTTTTCCTCTATCAGTTACACTTATAAAAAGGTATAAATAATTTTATATATAAATAAAGTTATATATAAATTTATATACTTATAAAAAGTGTTACTTGTAAGTAACAGTTATAAAAAGCCCCAAATGGGCAGTTTTTCCAAGCAGAGCTGAAGCTGCAGGTAGTGCATTTCCCCCTTGAAAACCTGAGGATAACCAGTGGGAAGTCTGGGATAACCCAGCAGAACTCTCCTCCTGCAGTGACTCCAAGGATGAGTGGCTTGAATTTGTGGGAAGCTGGAGCCAAGAGCATCCCTGGCATTGAAATAACTGCAAAAAGCTCCTCCCCTGGCTAGGGAGGAGATCCCTGAGTGGAAACTGAAAAAATCCTGCATAGCAAGGGGTTGTGTTTGCACAGGTGAAATGCCTTCAGGGAGATTTTTTGGGGGGCAGTTCTTACAAATTTCAGCTGCTAATTTGAGGCTGGTTTCAGACCCAGGAATCATTCAGGGTTGTTAATCACAGCTCCTCAGAAGAGCACACCACGATTTTTAAATTGGACTTGAGTGTAACTTCTTGCTACTTAGCGTTTGAAAGGTAAATATATTTATAATCATTTCAGCACAGCTGTTTTTTAAAAGGCTGGGATCATTATTTAGGATAAAAACCATATTTGAAAAAACCCCCTCCATCCCCTGGGACCCAGACCTGGAGCCCCCACCCTTGGCTGGTTTGGGGAACAGTGAGGGGGCAGGAATCAAATCAAATCCCTGCTTTGCACAACATCTGATGATTTTTTGCCCCCAAAGGCTGGATGTAGGAATTCCTGTGGGATGGCTTGGCAGGAGTGCTGCAGAAAGCACCGAGGCGAGTTCTGCTCCTCTCCAGCCCCTTCCCTCATTAAATCTGGAGCTTTCTCCCCCTTTTCTGGATTGGAATCCACTCTGTGCTTGATTAACACTGGACGTTTTGTTTGAGTTTTGGTTGTTGGTTGTTTTTTGGTTTTTTTTACTCCCCCCTCTTTCATGTAAATGATGCCTTGCTATTTTGCTTGCTTTCTCCCTTTTTTAATTAGAAGAATAAATGCTTGCATTCATGCACAAATTGCTTTGAAGTGCTTTAAGAATTCAATTCATGAGCTTCCTCTGGTCTCAATCTTTAATTTTTTTTTTTTGCAAACTGGTAACATCTAATGGCTGTGCTCTTTCCAGGAGATTACATTTGTTTTCTGTGGGCTGCTCTGCCTCCTCCTGTGTCCTGAGATAACGAGGGAGAAGTTCAGCAGCAGCTGCCAGCGAGCATTCCCAAGGTTTTGGTTCTTGTGCTGAGCCACAGCTCCCTGAAAAAACGAAGGAAGAACAGTCCTAGGGACTGTGGGGACCTCTGGGTGCTGTGGGACAGCTCAGCTCCTTAAAAAAGTGCTTGAGCACTTTCTTCCACGTATTTCCTTTGCTTTATTTACCCAGGAATTATTTGCTACTTTGCACCTGTATGTTGTTTTTTGGGCTGCAGGATGCAGTTTGTCATTGCTGTCAGTGTGTTTAGGGTGTTGGTGGTGATGCCTTTGGATTTTTTTTTTCTTGCTTTTCTATTTTTCGTGTATATGTAATCCTGCAATCCTTTAGTATATAACTCTAAACTCCATGTACAGTGTTAGCTGCTGCTTCCCCATTTTGGTCAGACACAACAATTCCTCTCCAAAGGAATCAGGGACACCTCACTGCCTCAGGCCCTGAGAAATGTAAATAAAAGTGAGTTGGGGGGAGCAAACTTGGGGTAAATTACTTCATTACCTGGAGCTGTAATTGGGAGATTAACTCCCAGTATGCAGATGGACCAAACTTATAAAAGTGTGAAAACTCTGACCCATTGTGCATTTTGGGTGTAGTCCCTGGGGGGCTTTGTCTGCCCTAAATGCACCTGAAGGCCCTTCAATAAATACAACCACGTTTTATTCTCTTAATTTTGTCTGGCCATGTTTTTAGCTAAGTCCCAAAGAGACATCTGTGGTTTCTGGTGGAATTCTGGCTCATGGAATACCAAGCTGTCAGATCCATCACTGTCCTCAATGTCTGAGTTCATTCCCCCCCTGGTTTGGGAGCAGAGGGGAAAATCCCCATTTCCAGCGCTGGTGGATGAGTAATTCTCTTTTCATTAGCACTGGAGTGTGGCAAAATGGTGTTTCCTGAACCCACAGAGCCTCCCAGGGGATTTCAAACCCTGAGGTCAGATGAGTGCAGCTTCAATGGCCTCTGCTCTGCTTCTGGAAGTGTTTGGTGAGTGACCCCCCCGTTTAAATGTGGGGTGACAGCCCTGGGACTGGCCTTGTGTCCCCAGGGAGCTGCACAACAGCTGAGGTGGGACAGACCTGCTGAGGTCCTCAAGCCCTGCTTGGCCAGGACTCCTCTGCTGGTGTGTCTTTGGAATGTAGGAGTTATTTGGAGATAACTTTACACCTAGGGAGTGATTAATATAATTAATGCAAAGTGTTTGTCTCCTTGAGTTACTTTTTTAAAGTTCTTTTAAAGTTCAAGCAAGAGATTGAACCTAAGAATTTAAAATTGCACAGATTTGCAACCCCTCCTTTCTGCTCAGGAAAGGAAGGATGGGGATTGTATCAAATATAAATAATATACAAATCATCATGTAAAACTTATGCAGATGAGGTATTTAATTACCTCATAATAATAATTAATACATTAATAATAAGTACATTAATAATGTATTTATTAATTCAACTAATACTATAAATGAGAGCAGCCTTGTAGTTTTTATTGCAGACACTGACTCACAGGAAGGGAATTTTGTCCTGCCAGTCCTTTTCAGGTTACTGCTCATCCATTATTTATCTCTTGACAAAAGTGAGGGTGTTTTGCTGCAACACGGACTGCAGTTTGTGTTAAAACTTCAAACGTGTGTGTCTGTCCAAGTGCAGGCACTGGGAGAAAGCTCCTGTCCCAGAGAGGTTGTAGGGAAGGCTTTTGGGATATTTATCCTGTGGATTCTGGTGGTTCCTGCTGAGAGATCCTGAAAAATTATACTGTTGGACATTTAAAGCAAACATTTCTGTAATTAGGTTGCCATCAGCCCATTCATTTCATGCACAGAAGTTCAGCACTGTGATTTATGATCTTTAAATCCCTGGATTTAAAGTTGTCTGCTTGGGTATTGTTTTCTTCTGATTGAAGTAAAGTTCCTGTGCTGCAGCATTTCTCCAAGCAAAACCCATCAGCCTCTGCCTTAATTATGTAAAATTGATCAGGGAACCATCACCCCTCTTGGTTTTTGGGAGTTTTTTCATGGCTTTACTGACTTTACACAATCCTGGCTGGAATGCTGCATCGGTTGATCCACGTTTTTTCTGCAGACTTGCTGTACATTGAATTCATGAGCAAATTGGACAAGCAGAGTAATTACACTAAGGTGGTATCAAACCCTTCTGGCTCTAGGATTACAGCTATTTGCAAGTCTTGGGCTGCTGCTTAAATTTTTCCCAATTTTTAGTCATTTTAACATGAGTTTGAAAGCAAACCAGAAAAATGAAACCCAGAGCTCTCCCAATAGAATGAAGGCTCTGGTCAATTTTTCTCCTTTTAAATGCTCAATTTTAGGTTCTCTTCGTAGGAAAAGTACCAACAAAATGCAGTAAGGTGAAAACAGTTCACTAATCAAAATGTTCCCAACCTGAAAAAAACATAGAAATATTGGAAGTTTTACATCCTAGAGGCTGGAATGAGGAGTAAATGTAGGGAGAAGAAATCCAATGCCATTGAGAAGCCCATCTGCTTTGTATTTTAAGGGTTGGGTAGCATGACTTTCTTTTTTTCTGCCATACACATTGTCAGGAGAATAACCTTAGTCAAGTTACATTGGCTAAATGAATAATCTCTTGAACATGTGGAACTCATTTTCCTGGGGTATTTTCCCCTCTCACTCTTTTTCCCTTCCTCTTCTCTGGTCCCTTGAAATAAAAAGACAAAAAAACCTGCTGGTTCCTGATTGCGTTTTTTGGCACTTAACTCAGTTTTCCAGAGTTTTCTCTCCTTGTAAATGTCTGGAGTTTTCCAAGGAAACAAATTTATTCGAATTATGCTCTACTTTGCTCCTTTCCAGTGTTGTGCCTGTTCCCATCTCCCCTCTGAGGCCTGAAACGATCCCATGGGATTTTACCTCCCACAGCTGATGCATAAATGTTAACTGAGCTGCTTTTGGCCATCCAAATTAAGATCAAATTTCAATCCCAGTTCTCCTGTGTCGCCTGGAGTATATTCCAATGCTGACAAAACTGTGATGGGCACCTGGTGGAAGTTTGAGTCTTAAATAGGGACTTGGTGAGCAATCTTCATGAAAAGAAAAAATGGGAAGGGAGATGATGTTTTCCCACTTAAAACCTTAAATATTGGGGAATGTGTGCACCCAAAAGGTGTGTTACGAGCCTGCAATGTTCATTGGTTCTCACTTACATAATTGTCTTTATTAATTAGTATTCTGTCCTCTGCTGGTTATTGATTTCTCAGTTCTCATGCTAATTAATCCACATTTTTCAGTCTTTTTCCCAGACAGGGAGTTCCCAGCATGCTGATTGTCTTTGTTAGGCTCTTCTTTACCTTGTGCTTTCTGCAGCATTTCCTTGGAGGGATGTAAAATCTGCATTGTAGGTGTCCAGTTTTCAGCCTCATTGAAGCTCACAAGGGTTAGTTCAGCAAAATTTCAAATTGCAGCAGTTTTCCAATCAAACTCCAATTATATCAGTCTGAGAAGAAAGGTAGTGACATGCTGGCTAAAGTGGAAATCACACTGCTTATGATTAATTAAAACAATTGATTAGAAAAGTGAATTAGAGGCATTAATTAGAAGAATGAATTAGGAAAGTTCCAATTTCCAAGAGCCTGTGAAGGCACTGACTGAGCTGAGCTCAACATCACTTTTCTGTCTGATTCCGGTGTCTGTGGCTGCTCTACAAATAATGTAATGAGAAAGAGCATTAATTAGTTAAATCCCTTCTGAAAACATGGGTTTTTTTCAAACCCACAGGAGGAGAAAGGCATTTGTGGGGTGGTGTTGGGATATTCCTTTCAGATCTGTAGCTGCTGCCCTCAGGGCTCCCATCCCACTGGATTTGCTTTTCTCTGTGTTTTCCTCCAATTCACTTCAGCTTCTTCCATGTCTTACTGGAAATTCTTGGAGGAAAACACAGAGCATGTCCCTGATCTCCTGGGAAGTCTCTATTTAATGTTCCTTGGTTTTAGAAAATGGTAACAAAACAGAACACGAGATGACTTCAGACACTGCAAAAACAAACTGCAGGCAGGAGCCACAGGTTTCCCTGAAAACAACCTCACTGGGTGAGTTCCACCAGAAAAAGGATTTGTTGGATATTTGTTTGCTCACCACTTTTTAAAACATTAACCTTTCAAGTAGGAACCAGACCCTGCTTAGGGGCTGCTTGAAGTTTAAAAAGTATCACAGCCCTGCTGAGCTAATTCTGCCTGTGTTTTATACACCTACATTTTTTAATTCTGTATAACTTTTTTAATATTATTGATTTTTTTGTCATTGAGTCCTTACCCAAATATGACAGGTAACACCAGTCCATGCCCTAAACCTGCTTAAAGATGGGTGGTTTTTTTCTTTTTTAAATGGCTTATATGGATGGTGAAGCAGCTTCAATATATTTACAGCTCAGTGGCTATTTTACTAATCCCGTGTTTGTTTTCCCTCATTCTCTTTGTCTCAAAAAATGTTATTTTTGTTGTCAGGGAGATGGATTGTGTCTTGTCTGGCAAATAAAGTGATGTGCAAATGGCTGAGTGCTCTGCAGAGCAGTTGGTGCTTGTGTTTGGTTGGGGACCTTGGAGATTTGGGGGTGGTGGCTTTTTCTGTTTGTTTTGATGCTGTGCTGACAGGCTGAGGCTTTTGGAAGTGTTTTTCTCGCTGCAGGGCATTTTAATCCTGGGGAACTGAGGGAACAAGCCAGTTAATATTTTACTTTTTATGCTGTGCTTGGTTTAGAGTCTTCTCCCAGATATAAAACTGAATTGCCTTTAGTTTCAGATAAATAAAAGTCTCTTAAGTGGATGTTTTGGGACACCACAGAGCTAAACTCGAGCTTATCTCTGGCTTGGTGGGAAACCTGACTCCATCCTACCCTGAGATGTGGTTTGGGTGCTGGGCCCATCCATCACTGTCAGACCCCACCTGTGCCAGGCATTGGATGCTGGTGGCCCAAATCTTCCCTGTCCCAGCCCCCTGCTCCTGAATCCTCTCCTTACTTCCTGATTCCTCTCTCTTATCAAATATTTGTCCTCTTGTCCAAAGCTAAAGGCCAGGCAGTTGGAGTCCTTAAAGGATATATGGAGGTACCACAGAAGAATTTCCTAGAAGCTGCACGTGCTTTGACCCAGCCAGGTACTTGAAGAGCTTAGGACAGCAAGAGTTTGATACTTTGGGAATGTGTGTTTGGAAAACAAACCTCAGCTTCCTCAGGACTCCATCCAGGGCATCCCCTCCTGGCTTTCCTGAGGAGCTGGCCTGGATCACCAGGTGGTGATCCCTGCAGATGCCAGGATTTGCTCAGCCTAGGCTTGTGTTTGTGTAGCCAAACAGGAGGGCTGGGGAGGGTTGGGAGCAGGAATGATGTGCCCAGGATTTGGGTGTTGCCAGGGGCCCCAGGGATGGTTCAGGGCTTTGTGCTTAGCCCCTGGCAGCAGCACTGAGCCTAAACCTGAGCAGAGAGCTGCAGCTACAGCCAGCCAAGTGCTGCTGCTCTCCAATGTCTGAATAACTCCAGAGGAATTATTGAGAAAGATTATAATAAACTTTGAGATGGTGGAATTAGAGAATGATCAGGCTTGGAAGGGACCTTTAACATCAAGTCCAGCTGTCAACCCACCCCCACTGGAACCATTAAACCACGTCTCCTAACTCCAGGCCTAGAACACCTCCAGGGATGAGGACTCCCCCACCTCCCTGAGCAACCTATTCCAGTGCCTGACCCCAAAAACAGTGAAAAAACTTTCTAGTATCTAACCCTAATATCAGCTTAAGGCTATTTCCACTTGTCCTCTTGCTGTTGTGGAAAGTGTCAGGATAAATTAAACTTCCCAACATTCTTTTTTTTAGTATTGGAAAGTAGACGTTGTTTCAATCACAGTGCTGGAATAGCTCCACCTGGATGTAAAAATAAAGAGGTGTTCCCCATTCATTACTGCATACTAAGGCAAATGAAGGAAAATAAAATAAGGTGGCATTTGAGGGCTTGAGGATATGTGTGCTGGGATGTTGGGGTGATGGTGGGGATGGAGATATTCCGTGTCTGGTGGAGAAGCAGATCGAGGGAAAAGGCTGAACCAAGAGAAGGGAAGGATGCTGAGACGTGGGAAAGGCTGGATGCTGAGACGTGGGAAAGGCTGGATGCTGATCCAGAGGAAAAGTTGGATGCTGATCCAGAGGATGGGCTGGATCATGATCCCGAGGAAAGGCTGGATGCTGAGACGTGGGAAAGGCTGGATGCTGATCCAGGGAAAAGGCTGGATCATGATCCAGAGGAAAGGTTGGGATCATGGTCCAGAGGAAAGGTTGGATCATGATCCAGAGGAAGGGCTGGATGCTGAACCAGAGGAAAGGCTGGATGCTGAGCTGGGGAAGAGCTGGATGCTGATCTAGAGGAAAGGCTGGATGCTGATCCCAAGGAAAGGCTGGATGCTGAGCTGGGGAAGAGCTGGATGCTGATCTAGAGGAAAGGCTGGATGCTGATCCCAAGGAAAGGCTGGATGCTGATCCAGGGAAAAGGCTGGATCATGATCCCAAGGCAAGGCTGGATGCTGATCCAGCACAGCCTCCCCACGTTGGGAGAGCGAGTGGTGATGGGTTATGGCAAATAATGCCGGGCAAGCATCTCATTAAACACGTGTGGGATTGTTCTGTGAGGGAGCTGAGCCTGCAGCCATCTGCTCCACACAGCCAATTAAACAAGAGGGGTGGGAAGAATGAAGTACAGATGCTAATGGGCTGTGTAAACTGCAGGGCAAGTTCTCCTAAATATTTAGACTCTTTTCCTGAGGTTGTGTGTGGGGCTGATTTTCTCTCCCATGAAGTTCCCTCAATTTCATTTGAGGTTGCCACTTAACTCTGATTTTCTGCTTAAAGTTAGGGCACTTTTAAGTCAGTGAAATTAGCTTAAAGATTTTTTTTTTTTTTTAATTTCCTGGCGTGGAATTGTGCCCAGGAATTCTTGAGTAGGGAGCAGATATCCTGAGTAGGGACTGGATCCAGGCAGAGGCTGAGCAGTTCATGTGTAGCCTCAGGGTTGGATTCTCAATCCTTACTCTATTTTTACTGTTGGTTTACTCATTATTTGTGCTTAGTTTGAGTGAGAAATTCCTGCTCCCCCCTCTCTGCCATGCACAGTGCTTTTAATTAAAACAACAGAATATACCAGAGCATTTTAAAGAAACCAGCTAATTCAAAATCAAGCAAAAATAGGTTAAAAGCCAAGCCAAATAAATTCCTGCTGACACTGTGACTCTTACATAACCATGGATGATGTTCTCTGGCATTATTTTGCAAGTTCATAAATGGGCTACATGTGAAAAGGGTGGAAGAAGGGTCAGCTTTGTGTTGGGGACAGAAAGCTCCATTCTCAGGAGCTGACAGTCGATTTCCTCCACATTCCTTTTGATGTCTGCACACTGAACACTGCGTGGACAGAAAAATTCAATTCATTTAAAACATTTTGCATCAAAATGACATGCTTTAATGTATTTCCTTCTGATGTTTAAGTTATCTTTTCATCTCATGAGGGAGGAGAAAAAAAAGACAACGTGTTTGTAGTTAAAGTACCCAGGCAGAACTTTAAACAAAGGTCTCCATGAAGAGGAAGTTTCAATGTACAGGCAGCTTTTAAGAGTAGATATCTTTTTTTTTCCCCCCTCTCCTGCCCCCCCTTCTTGGCTCTCTGAGCCTTGTAAGCCAAGGAAATTTATTGCTGCCCTTCCAAATGCTTCTTCAGAATGAAGAGTTCACATTTTTGAAATTCCTCAAGTCCTCAGGAGGGAGAGGGATAAGGGGAAGTGATGATGGTGAGCACACCAAAGGATTTTCAGGCTGGTTTTGCCAGCCTGTAGCTGTGCTGGGAGGGAATCAGCTGAACCTGCATCAAAAAAACTCTTGGAGCCAAGAGTTGTCAGGGGGATGAATTTGGATGAAATTTAGACTTTTTAGTAATTGCAGTTGTTATTGCTGATAACACAATCTGGGCTGCTTGGGGATCCCTGTCCTTTGCCAGATGCAGTGTCACTGATAGAAGTGGGATCCATTCCCTCAGTGAAATCCCAGCTCTCCTGGAGAAATGTCTTAGCAGCCTAAATAACCCCCATTTATTGCTGTTACAGCTCTTGATACCACTTATTGTTGTTAAGAGAGCAAAGGAATATTTTAGAGATTTTGTACATTTTCTAGTGGGGATGGCCCCACTGTCCCTAAGGGAAAGCTGCCCTTGGAAGTGAGAAATCTTGGAAGAGAAGCTGAGGTGATCAGGCAAACTTTGTAGAAATGCTGTTGGTGTAACCCCAGATCTTTCCAGTCTTAGAAGCAGAATATAACAAGGTGTTGAGTGTTTTTCCCTCTGTGTCTGTGAACAGGGATGGCAGCGTGGCTGTCACCTGTCCCCCTGGGAGCTGAGCTTCCCACAGGAGGACACAGCTCTCACTTCTGTCTTCTGATACTTTTTTTATTTTGCTATTTATGAGGTTGATCTGGTTGTGTTTAAATTGGGTCTCACTTGTCTCTTTTCCACATATTAAATTGGTCTAAATTTGCCTCCCAGCCTCTCATGTTTTAGTTGGAAACAAGTGCTTTTAAAAGTAGTCATACTGGGTTAAATGTTTAGCAAAAGGAGGGTCATAGTTTGCAAGTGGAACTATTTTTAGCACCTTATGTCAATTTGGTAAATAAACAGATGTTTGGAAAAAAACCCTGTTATGTCTTTGCCTTCCAAATCAGCCTCTCCATGCAGATCCCCCCATGGTGACATGATTCCCTTTGGGAAGCCTGACACTGGGAGACTCTCCAGCTCCTTCTCTGACCCCATTTCCTCACCCATCCACCTTTTGGAGCTGCTCTCCTGTGACATTTATGACAAAAAAGCCTCTCACACATCCTTTCTGGTTTTTCTTGCAGAGGATATTCAACTCCTTCGTGTACACAGAGAAAATATCGAATGGAGAAAGCGAAGTTCAACAGGTGAGTCCAAAACCTTTCCCAGCTCCACTGGCAGAGTGAGCTCAGGGAATTCTCTCTGTCTGGATCTGTGGCCCCTTTCTAGTGGAGTAGGATATAAATGGGGATGGGCTGCATGTGCTGATGATGCTTTTTGAGAATTTTGCATTGCCATGAAAAGCTTTTCCATCTGCTTGGGTTGGGGCTGTCCCTTGGAAACAAAAGGGCCCTCATGAAGTAGCTCCCATTAATTGTCAGGCTTTTATGTTGGAAGTGTCTCTTTTTCAATTCCAAATTCAAAGTAAACCTATTAATATTTTTATGATGTGGAAATATGGGACAGCTACAGCCTGGTGCATCACAGGTGTGATTGAGGGGTGCTTGTGATTTTGTGGAGTTTTACAGGAACACATTTCAACATTTAGCTCTTCAATATAACACATGGGCAGTTTGCATTTTAATACATGTATGTATTTTTAAAATTAATTTTGGATCGGTTTTCAAACAGATCAAATAGGTCATGTTTTATTCTTTCAGAAATTAAAGTACCAATTATGTTTGTGGTAAAGGGTTTGGTTGAAGATATGGAACAAAGAACCAGCTTTTCTTCCCACTTTAAGCATGGACTTGCTTAGCCTTCAGGTGTAACCTGACCTTCCTAGACCCCTATCAAAGGAGAATTTTGATTTTCAGGAGAAGGAGGAGCTCCTCAGAGTGGGGCTTTCCCTGGGGAAGAGGGAGTTGCTGTTCATCCCCATTGTGGTTTCCCAGAGCAGGTCAGTGCATGGCATGTTCCAGTCCAGTGTGGCTTCAAACTGCTCATGGAATTCAGAAATAATTAACACTCCAAGTCATGCTTCCTGGAAATGGTGACATCTCCAGTCTTCTTTTTTTTTTTTTTTTTTAACTGAGGAGAAAGTCAAAGCAGAGCTGGTTCAAATGGGATCGTAAGGAATTTTTTGGTTGGAAAAGGCCTTTAAGGCCATCGAGTCCAGCACTGCCAAGGCCACCTCATGTCCCCAAGTCCCACATCCACATGACTTTTAAATCCCTCCAGGGATGGGGACTCCTGGGCAGCTGTGCCAGGGCTGGACAACCTTTCCATGAAGGAATTTTCCCAAATATCCACCCTGAGCCTCCCCTGGCCCAGCCTGGGGCTGTTCCCTCTCCTCCAGTCCCTGTTCCCAAATCCCCCCCGGCTGTCCCCTCCTGTCAGGGAGTTGTGCAGAGCCACAAGGGCCCCCCTGAGCCTCCTTTTCTCCAGGCTGAGCCCCTTCCCAGCTCCCTCAGCCTCTCCTGGGATTCCAGATTCTTCCCCAACCTTTTGGAGGCTTTGGCTTCCCTGTGGGCATGCCCAGGTGGGTGCTTGCAAGCAGAGGGACCACGGGAATGTAATTGTCATTACAATTGTAATTGTCACCTGGCTTGAACAATTTAAATCCCAAACCATCCCAGCATCCCTCAGGATGGGTTCTCTGGCTGTGTCCTGTGTAGGGCAGCATTTCCAGGAGTGTTTCTGGGTGGTCTGTGCACCACAGCAGGGCCATGTGGGCTGGATCAGATGTATCACATGGCTTTTGAAAGGCAAAAGTGTTTTTGGGAAACCAAGAAACTGGATAAAAACTTCTTTGAAGTCCTGACTATAGATTCTCCACTGAGGAAAAGGCAGTCCTTATTTCCAGAGCAGATGTCTGTGTTCATCCCAAGTGGATTTAAAGAGCTGTCCAAACACTGGAGGTGGGGTGATGGATTTGGAGCTGTCAGGGCAGCAAACAGGGCTCTGTAAAGTGTAATTACTGTGGCTAAAAGCTCTACAGTGAAGTGGATGGAAGAATAATTGAGCACTTCTGGTTCATTAATAACCAGATCTTTTAGCCCTAGTGAATCCCCAGCAACAGAAGCCAAATTTTATAAGAGCAGGACGTTGAATGGGATCATCTTGAGCAAAGGCAAACAAATGTAAGCAAATGAAATCCCCTGCCAGAGAAATCTCATTTCTGCTTGGGTCATTCATTAACATTTTTGTAGCAACTAATATCCAAAGGCAATTAATGACAGTTTTATGTCAGGTTTTTTTTGGTTTTTTTTTTTGGCCAAGCACTGAATTGTTGTGGGGGTGGTGGGTTTTTTTAATACCAAACCATGTAAATAATGACTCTCAGTTTATTGGAAAAGTGAAAGATTCCAGCTGTTGGCCTTCAGGCCTAACTGTTCAATACCTTTGGCTTTCTTTGTGCCACACAAGGAGCAGTTTTACCTCTCAGCATTGAACTGGTTACACTTTTAAGGTCTGCAGTTACAGAATTACTGTTGTACCTGACAGACAAAGCCTTTTCTGCTTTGAGTAGGTTATTAAAAATGGGATGGTAATGGCCAAAAACAACTTGGATTCCTTCCCTGTGAGTTATTTCAGTATCAGAGAACTCTCATATGATGTGAGAATGCAGTGGTGTGAGTTAGTGATGTAAATAAAGTGGGAGAGGAGGAGTTTTATGAGGGGAAAATCGACATTAGCTGATTTCAAGGAAGTCTGTGTGTGTTCAGTGTCCTGCCAGACATCTGCTTTCTGTGATGTGGGGAGAGGGGATCTGGGCTCCATGGAGGAGAGAGGGTGAAATGCTCTCCAGCAGGAGTAGATTTACCAGCTTTGAGGAGAAAAGGCTTGAAAAGCTCAGACCATGCTGCTGTTGGGTTGGATTTTTAGTTTGGTTGGTTTTGGACTGGGCAAAGAGGTCTTTGGGGAGGAAATAGATCTGAAATGTGCTGAAAAAATTACATTTATCTGTCGAGCACATCAGGTTCCCTGGCTGTGAAAAGTGGCGTGTTCACACACACATTAATGAATTGTGAGCCTCACAATAAAAGGCAATTATTGTGTGTTTAATGTACTTCCAGAATGATTCAGGAATTGTGGCCCTCTCTCTAGGTTTTGCTGTGCATCCTGTTTAACATCTTCCTTGGAATAAGTCTTGGGAAGCTTTGCCAAAGGTACTGGCCAGTAGAAAACCTCAAATGAGTGCTGGTTTCCGTGACAAAATGCACATTGGAAAGTGGTTTCCTGCATCCTGGTTGCAGTAATGGAATATATTTTCAGTGTCATCCAGAGAAGCAGGAACTGGGGCTTTCCATGAGGGAGGATGGGTTTAAGTTGAAGGAGGGGAGGTTTAAATAGGATTTTAGGGAGAAATTCTTCCAGATGAGGGTGGGGAGGCCACAGAAGCTGTGGCTGCCCCTGGAAGTGTCCGAGGCCAGGTTAGAGAACCCTGGGATAGTGGAAGGTGTCCCTGCCCGTGGTGGGGTGGAACAAGATGATCCTTAAGGTCCCTCCCAACCCAAAGCATTCCAGGATTCCATGAATGGTTAGAATCCATTAAAATAGAGGTGTGGGATAAAGCTGGAGGTGATTCTGTGATCCTACCTTGGGCCATGTCCCTGCTGACCTCTGGGCTGATACAAAACCAGGGGTTTCTTCAAGAGCCACATAGATGAAAAATAAATAACATTAAAAGTTTCCTAGATTAGGAATCTGTGGATCCACAGTTGGGATAGAGCAGCAGCATGAATGCCTGGTGGCTGTTGGAGAGAGGTGCTTTTTTCCAGATTTTTTCCAGATTTTTCTGGTTTACAGAAGGAATTTAAACCTCTAAATTCTAACTCAGCTCTTCCATGTGTAAGCAATCATTTCCAAGGAACTTGACAGTGTTAAATCCTTGACTGTGAGTCCGTCCTGGCATCCCTGCTTGTCAACTCCACTGATGCATATTTTATATACAGGCTTGGAAACATGAAAAATACCTTGGCTTTCAAGCTACAGCCAGAAATAAAAACTCACCTTGGAGCTCTGCTTTCCTTCAGAGCTCCCTGCAAAGGGAAGACTTCAGAGCTGTGGAGCTTTGAGGGGGAATAAGCTTTAAAAAAAAGCTCGAGGGAACGATGCAAATGAGGGAAATGTCTCTGGGAAAATTGGAGGAGCTCAGTGATGTTGTGATGAAAGGTTGTCAGTGGAGATGGTGACAATTGAAGTGCATTACCCAGGGGTGCTGCAGTAATAGAAACAGGTGTTACAGTCCAACCTGTCTGCAAACCCAAGGGCTTTGGCTGCGTGTCAGCTGCCAGAGGAAATCCAGGGAAAGCAGGGCTAATGGCTGCATTGTTCACAGCCAGCACTCACTGCTTATTGTTTTGTTGATTAAAATTAAGGAGAAAACACAGAAATCTGAAAAATGCCCACAGAGGCTTCCCCTTGCTGTTGTTTTTGAGATGAGGCAAAGAGCACTTTGCGTAGGATAATAATATTTTATGTCAGTCTCAAGGTATCCAGATTTATTTCAGTCTCCATTAAAATGGGTGAATTGAAGCATTTCTGTGGGAGCAGGAAATGTCTGTCACGCTTGGTACCCAGCCAGGTGTGGGACACCCCTGCCCCTTTTCTGTGCCTGATTGAGGGCACAGTTCTCCATTTTGCCTTAAAAATGCTTCAACAATTATGTAAGCCTGGTTTCCTAGTTCAGTGTTCTGTCCTTTCATTATTTGTTATCTCTCTTTCTCTACTTTGGAGGTTTTGTAACCAGTGTGGGTCTGGCATCCATCAGCATCCAGCAGCTCTTCAGCTCCAGGCAGGTTAAAAAAAGCGGGGTATGTGTTGGATAAAAACTTCAGGTTTTTATTTAGAAAGAGGAGAAGGTGATTTAAGCCTGCAGCTTTTACTGTGACAGGCTCCAGCAGCTGAGTGCATCACCCTGCAAAAGGAATAAAGTTTGGGAGGGAGGTGAAGCCCGACTATGGAAGAAAAGTTTGTTTTGTTAGGCTTCATCTGAGTGATACTTCTCGATTTGATGAATTAGAACCATTTGTTTCTAGTACTTCATTGGTGTGTTACCCTCAGTTTATTCATTTGAAGAAATTTTCAATGGAAAATTATTTTTGGGTCATCTTGCCCTTGGTGGCTTTATTGAGTTTGCTGGTTTTGAAGTGGCTTGGATTGTTGGGAGCATTGTCTTGTTATCAGAGGACAATATTTTTAGAGTTCTTTAGATTAGACAAAGTCAACTCTTGCAGCCATGGGCAGGGAATGGGGTGTGGAGCTCTGGGAGGTTTCAGATCCCTCCTTGCTGACACACACTTGACTCCCTGCCCCGACCGAGGTGCTGGATCCCATTTCAGAAAAACAACGGGATGACTTTGAGCCATTCAGGGCTTTTTCCATGGGAGACGCAGTTTGGGAACAAAGCATTTGCTTTTTGTCAGCTTCTGAAGTACAGGATCTTCTGAAAAACAGATTTGTCAGATCTTTAGACTCGGCACAGCAGGGTGAAATTCAAAGGCTGTGGGGTGCTTTTATCGTTCAACCTAGAAGGTGAAAACTCATCAACACCGAAGCCTCGGCTTGAACAGCATTCATTTATCAGAGAGCAGCTCTGATTCCAAGCCACAGGCCTTTTGTTCTGGGGCCCTGTGATGGTTTTGTGGCTGCTAATGATGCTCAGCTCAAGCTTCAGCTCTCTCCCCTCTTCCTGATTTCAGGTAGGCAAACCAAGAGAGAAATCTCAGATTCAAATATCTGGTTTACCTTGGCATTTTGTTTGCCCAGACTGAGGGGATAATTTTGTACCCACCAAATCTCAGTGCTTTGATTTAGGAAACTTGGCTTGTGTTTGTTTGAGACCCTCCAGGAGAATCCATTTCTAAAGAGCACATTTGAAGGGTACAGCCAGACAAAAAGAAAGTTTACAGGAAACCAGAAAAGGATCTCTCCAACAGCTTATTATCTTAACAACTGGGAGCAATTTAATAGTGCTGGATGTCTGACATGGAGGAGCCCATTAGCAGTCCTCTGGTGCCTTGGCAATAAATCATTGCACAGAACTAATTAGGTGTAATTCTGCAAGTCATTTGAGCAGGGTCCTATTAAACCTGTGCTCCTTGGAGACCTGTCATGGAGCTGCAGCATTCCCTGGGAACAATGGAGGCAGAGCAGTGCTGTTATCAGCGAGGCTCCTTCCCCACACAACCAAGTAAATCATGACAAAACGGCCTGTTGGTAAGAGTCAGGACAGACATTTGTTAGTGCAGGGGATCTGGAAAATCCAGGGCTGTTTCCCACCACAAAAAAGTGGCAGCACTGTTAAATCATCCCTGTAGGGTTTGGGGTGTGCAGGGACAGGAGAGAGGAGTGCTATGGGTTGAGGAGCTGATTTAGCTCTGGAGAAGTTTGCAGAAATGCAAAACAGTATTTCTGGTTATTCAACACCTCTGTCTATTGCTTAGAGATGATTCTTTAATTTGAGATGTGTCTGGCTGATTATTAAATATATAATTGGTTGGTGTGAAAGGGATGCAGAATATGCACAGAAAAAAAAAAAAAGGCCAGATCCATTTCATCAATTCCTGCCTTTGATGAAAGACCAGGAGTGAAAGTCTCAGTAAATGTTCCTTGTAAAACCTGATGCCTCCTGGTAACTGTGTTTACTGTCACGTTTGCTCCAGGAGCAGCCACAGATTTTTCCTTTGCAGTCGTTAGTTAGGCTTGTTGTGAAGTGCTTAATGAAGGGACACAAACGAGCTCTGATGTGACAGCACAGCCACTCCAGCAGCCTGGGATGTGTCCCAGCAGAGCCTGGGATGTGTCCCAGCAGGCTCAGCCCTTCCCAGTGCCTGGAATCTGCCTGGCATGGAGAGGGCAGAGCTGCCACAGGCACCACCAACCCTCAGATCACACCAGCCTGGAAGTATTTGCTGGCAAAAAATCATTAATTTTACTTCTATTTGAATTTTTTTTCAGAAGCATTTAAAAAGAAGGGTTGAAATACCCAGTTTGCTATTTCCAAAGTGAGGAACCCTAATTATTTTTAATGGTCTGAGAATTGCATGGGAGGGGCCACAACCTGTTTGTATTCACTTTGTGAAAGGAGCAAAATTGGCCCTTACAAATCATGGTGTAACCTCTAAACCTTGTCCTGATTTATCAGGAGTCCCTTCCTTAGAGGCACCTCTGACAACAAAAATTCCTTCAGGAGGAATTTCGCCGGTGTGAGACTTTTGTCATTATTTTCTTGCTGCTATATTATAACATCAATTAGAGGTTTTCCTGTTTGTAGTTGAAGCTGTGGATTGTGAGTGTGCACAGTGAGCTTTAGATTGATGAGGAAAAGTATTTCTGTCTTCTTTTTTTTAATTAATTTATTTTTTTTTTGCTAGAGTTGGTATTAAAAGCTTGAGATACAGGATTTCTTGTTTGGATTTAGATGTTTATTAATTCTTATCTACATTAGAGTGAGTTCTACAGCACTTCTAGCTAGCAAGCTAAAAATTATGATGTATCTTACCATCTTCAAGGCCTTTTAAGGGCCAATCTGTCCAATTAGGAGTGGACATTTAAATAATTTTTACTTTTAACCTAATAACTAATTACCCATGACCTGCAATGCAGATTTTTCTATCCAGTTACAAAAGTGCCACCCAGACCCATGAAGAAGAAGGTGAAAAAGAAAGAAACCTCCACCCTAAAACCTCCATCTTGCCCTCTATGTATTACTATATTCTAAAACATCAAATTCCAAGTTTACCACCATGTGATACTACACACTTTTATTTAAACTACACACCAGTGATCCCAGTTCTGTCACTTAATTTTGGAAGCCTTCTCCACAGCCTCAGGTCAAAAGCAGTGTTTTCCTGCCTGTCAGCACAGAAAGTCTAAAATTCACAGTTTGCAGGGTTCCAACAGAAAATCACCCAGGCAGTGCTCAGGTTGTGGAACCTTCCAGGAAAGCAGCAGGGAATACAGCAGAAAAGGAACATCTGGCATGGATTATTTTGCCCAAATCTCCATGAAAGAAGTGGTGAAATACTTCTGCACAGCTCCACCTGATGAAGAGGCTGCTGAGGAGCAGAGGAAGATTCACGGCAGTATTTGGGGTTGTTTGGATTCCTTGGATCCTGGGGTTGCTCCCATCTGCAGATTTGCTGCTGGCTCTTTGCTTCTGGAGCAGCAGGAGTTCTGTGTAGCTGAAGGCACCTCTAACAGCATTATTTGGGCTTTCCTGGAGTGTCCATGTGTAGAACTTCAATAAATTGATTTGTGGCCTGCTTTATTCTCCATCACACCCTTGGAGCAAGCACCTCAATGTCACATCCAGCTGTCAGTTCTCAGTGAAAGGGAAGTTTCTGTAATGGAAATCACACTTCTCACACATGCAAAACTCTGTTGAAGCACCCATTTCTAGTAGTAAATGTATTTTATTTTCTTGTATAGTCTCCTTGCTGCAGCCAATATCCATTACTTGACTTCTTGCTTAAGCCACAAAAATAAAAACACAATGAGCAAATCAGAAAACAATTATCTTTAACACAGGTTTTAATGGCTTGTTAAGGAACAGGGTAATACAGAGAAACTGGGTTGATTTTAAAGTTTCTTGTGTTTTTTTTTTTTCAGTTGGCAAAAAAAATCCGTGAGAAATTCAACCGTTACTTGGACGTTGTGAATCGGAACAAGCAGGTCGTGGAAGCTTCCTACACTGCTCACCTCACCTCACCCCTGACTGCCATCCAGGACTGCTGTACCATCCCACCATCCATGATGGAGTGAGTATGGAATTCTGGAATTCCTCACGCTGTCATTTAATCTGGGAAGAAAATGTGGGTTTCTTGGCAAAGCATCCTGAGTTTTCTGCTCCTTTGGATAAAAATGGAGAAGGCACAACTCCAAAGGTGCCTCTTATCTTGTCCTCATCTTCTTTGACATTTCTCCCACACCAGTGTTAAATGATGGGCTTTAAACAAGAGCTGGGAATCAGCTGGAAGCAATAAAAGGAAGAAAGTTGGTTCATAGTGTTCTATACAAAAAGAGTCTGTCTAGATCCAAGACACCGTTTTTGCTCTGAGACACTGCTTGCCCTCAATAACTCTCCTCAAGCTGGTCATGGGACCTTTTTGTCTCCTTTGAAGTAACCAAAATCACGAGTTGGTCAGTCCATCACATGCTAACAGCACTGTGTTCCAGTTTAATCAGGTTGACATGATGCTGTTTGATAGCAGAGGTTTAAGGAAACGGAGTCCATTGCTTGGAAACTGGAATTTGTTCATGTTCGGTTTGGTTCGGTTTTAAATACAGGAGTTTTGAGTGGTAAATCCAGGCAGTTGGTTGTCTTTAATAATTTCTATTATCATTTCTTGAATGATTTCTATTGTGCTGCACATTTGCAGAAATTTCTTTGGGTTATCTAACTGTAGAAATGTATGATAGCAGCTCTGATTTTTCCAATAAAAGAGGAGTCATTTTCTCTAAATGCTGAACATATTAAACATTAACTTCCATGTGGGCTTGAAAAGAAAAAGAGTAACTTTCTATTTGTGCAAACCTTGATTACAGACTAATTTTATTGTTTATATCCCAGTCTAATTTAAAAACATTTGAGAGGGAGGAAGGTAATTTGGGTCATCAGCTGACTCCAAGGACACAGGATTGGAAGTCTCTGGGCAGTTCCTGCTGGACAAGGTGCCTGTGGAAAATGCTGGCACATCCAGGCTGTTGGCAGTGTGGACAAAAGGGTCAGGAATTCTTTGAGGATGAAAACCTTTCTGCCCTCTGATCACAAAATCCATGCAGGAATCACCAGGCAGCAGGAACACCTTCCAAGCAAGGGCTGAGGAGAAGGAGAAATGGGATTTATCACCCCCTTGTCAGTGTGGCCTCATTTCTCATTAAAAAGAAAAGTCTGCTTTTAGTCTGGAAACTTTAGTGAATTCCTTTTCTCTTTGTCCTCCAGAATTACATAGCTTGGAAGTCCTTTAGAAATTTCTTTACCTGTGGTGAGCTAGCATAAGGATCATTCCCAGGAAGTGGTTTCAAACACAAACACCATTTAAAGCAAAGCAGAGGGGTGAATTTGCTGTTTGCACAGCTCCTCATTCAGGCTCTACAATGAGATTCTCATTATTCAGTTACTTGGATCAATAATTAATTGGTTCCCAGATCAGTTTATCAGCTGCAGGATGTTCTGGACCTTGACAAGACGTGGTTGAGGTTTATCTGACCATTGGGACCCAGTGCTGTCTGTAGGAAATCATCTGCAAGACAAAAAAAAATAATGTAAAAATGTATTTTGTTTGAAACTTCCAAGTTTTAGCATCATGCTTTGTTAATTGCCTGTTTTGTCTAAATGCTTCTGCCATCATTTCAGTTTTTCTCCCCTTTCTGCATCTCCCATCTGCTGCTCTTCCTTTCATTTTCCTTCCCTGTCACCTCACCTTTCTGGGAGATTCCCATTTTGGTTAAAATATCAGGAAAGAAGCAGATTCACCTGGATATTGTGATTGTATTTTGAATTCTTCCATGTTTAATTTGTGGACTAATTGTGCCTGCACTTACAGGAAGTTAAATTGGATGGGCTACTGCTGGTAACAGCTTATCCTTGATGTTCAAAATGTTTAATGTTGGTGTTAAAGCAACATTATATTTTTTTGGTTAAAATATTTATTAGCTGCTACTGCAGAAGAGGTCACGTGGAAAAAGACCCAGATTTTTCTGTGGAAATTGCTTTTTCCATGAGATCCTTTGCCTTAGATTGTGCCTTGGCCACGGCTGAGTCCTCAGGGCTGTGGTTTTCCTTCTGCAGGGTTGTGAAATGTTTGTGTTACAACTCCTGAACTCTGTGTGTTCTTTATCTGGCTGTTTCCTCATGTGGCCTCTTTATTTGAGCAAACATTTGGGGCAAGAACAGTGCCAGAAGTGCATTATCTTCAGTGTATTTTTAGGTATTTTTAGGTAATTTGAAAGTTTTCCCTGGAGTGTTTAAGGCTCTTTATCACATGGTGTTCAGCCTCTTACTGTCTAACTCATTGACATTGAGTTGGGAGTGCTGCAAGTTTGGATTGGTTTGGGGAAAATTAACTTGGGAAGGATGAACTATTCTCTAGGGAAAGGATTTTAAAATTATTATTATTATTCTTTATTTTAATAGATAGCTGAATTCAGTTTGTATTTGTTGTTACCATTAACAAAATTGTCCAGGAGTTTGCTTGTATTTCTCCTGGAAATCTAAGCATTGCTTTGTCATTTGCTTGGGATAAACTGTGAGATTTCCACACCTGGTGACTATAAATAAATGATAGAAAACAGGACTTAACAAAGCACAAACTGGGTTAGAAAATGAGGCTGGCATTTAAATTGGTTGTTTAATGAGTAGTGAGATATGACAAGGAAAGCAATATTTATTTTATTGCCGTTGCATGGTGTTGGCTCTTGCAGTGAAGTGCCCAAATGAGTGAGTTTCCATGTGATTCCAGTCTCTGGATTAAAATTCCCAGCCTGACTGTGCTTTTGGTTGCTGTTTTGTATCCCAAATATTCTGATTTCATTGGTGTAAGACCAGCAGTTGTGTGTTTGTGTCCCCTCCAAGGCAGGGTTGTGCAACGGAACCACCTTGGTTTGGAAAGCAGTGAAAATAAATAAATTGGAATATGCAAACCCAACTGGATGAGGCAGCACAGTTGGTGGCTATCGAGTGGTTTTGGCAAGGCTTTAATTCAACAAACATTTCCTGATAAAATTACACTCAGCTGCTTTACCAAGGCTCTGAATGTGCTTGGGCACAGGGAAATAATCCCACACTAAATCCATGTGCAGGGGCTGCTGAGGAGGGGTGAGCAGGGCAGGGACTTGTGTTCCCCTTTGGATTCTGCTGATCCTTGCTCCAGGTATTTCTGTTGGCATTTTCAGCTCTGCCTCACCAAGCTTTGGGAATGGCACAGGGGCAGGGCAGGGAGCAGAGCTTTCCAAGCTCCCACGTGGTTGGTGTGGAAATTGGTGCCTGCCCAAATTCCAGGCTGTGTTTGTGTCCCTGGGGTCAGAGCCTGGGGACCAGGGACCAGCTCCTTTTCCCAGGCACTGGGGAAGTGCCTGGAGCACTTGAGAAGAGGCTGCTCCAAGCAGATTTAATATGGATAAAGTGCTGCAGGCTCTTAGCAAACTGATGGGAGATAAGGAAAATGGATGTCAAGTGAGAGGTGCATCTTCTAATCCTGGAAGAAATCCCTGCTGGAAAAACAAACCTTTGTGCTTCCTCACCAACACAGGCTGCTGAATAAGCCACGAGGAATGGATTTCATCCTGTCTCCAGACATTCCCTGTCATGATGGAACTGGGTGGTGATTTACCAGACAATGTTTTAATTAAAGTGTCTTTCTCCTCAAGAGGATAAATTCCTTTGTATACAAGTTGGAGTCTCCTGGTTTTCATGTCTGAAAGCCCTCAGCAGATATTGAGGAAATCTTGGATCTGGAATGAGCTGATGGAGCAGCAAGAAGGGAGGGAAAGAATAAACAGAATTTATTTATCAGAAGTCCTGAGTAGCTGCAGTGGGAAGTCCTGGGATATGTGTCAGTTGTGAGACGTATCTAAATAGGGATTTAAGAAATGAGTTTTGGGAAGCAAGTTTGGAAGCATTAGAGGGTTCTCCCTTTGCACGGTCTGACTTGGGAGTGATGTCTGGAATAACTTTATTCACAGAGATGTTGCTGGCCTGGATGGCAACAGGCAGATAAAGAGGAGGTTTATATTGAATATTGGCAGAGGAAAGGAAATCAAACTCCTTCCACTCTAAGAATAAGTTGGATACGTGGGCAATATTTGAGTGTTTGTCTTCTGCCCATTACACAAAATGCTTTTTCCTGGAGAAGTTGTGATTGATGCTCTCTTGTGGGAGACTTCCAGAAGTGACTTTTTATAGTTCCAGTTTGCCAGGGAAGTTGGTTGTGTTAGGGGCCAGTGGTTCCTCAACACAGCAGTGGCTGCAGTAGGATCACCTTCCAGAAAAAGAAAAAAAATTATCCAGATGCATTTGTGAGGAAATGCAGCTGCTCCTGCAGCTTTTCCAACAAAAAACAGATGATGCTTTTAAAGGGAGACAAAAAGTCTTCCCTGAACTAATCTTGATTCTCCTCTCTGCCCAGTTTTATAACCCATCACTCTGATATTCTTCAGCATTTCATGTCCTGGGGTGTGGGAGGGAAGGGAAATGCAGTTTCCTTGGGATGTGAGCAGGGAGAGGGTGCCCCTCACTGCACCTCCTGGTTGGACATGGATCCCATGTGCTGCTGGGATCATCCCCCTTCTACCCTGGAGCCCACAGATGAATTTCACTGCTGGGTTTTCATGGGAAGTTGCCCCAGGTCTCCAAAATCCATCTGTTCAGGGGCACTGGCATTCATTAATGCTCCCACTCTGGCTGCCTTGCAAGGCAGCTGGAAATCTGTTTTTGCTCTTTATTTAACTATGCTGATAAGAGCTTAGGGAATGCATTTATCCAAATTTGTGGAAGGAGCTGGAATGGAGAAATATTTGTTGGTAAAACACCCTACTTGGCAGTGGTGCTTTGCAAACATTAATGGAGCTGTTTGAATAAGGGAGTTTACAAACCTCTATTTGAAAATCATTTACTCCCTGACTGTGATACTGCCTTCAGAAGTGGTCTGTTTTTTGCTTTTCTTTTTTTTTTAAACAGATGGTTAAATATTTGCTAATGCAGTTCAATTTTATCATAGCTCTTTCTGTGTTTATCTTTCCTCTCTGGAGCAGTAAAGTGGGAGATAACGGGAATCCCATTCAGTTCCTTGGATTGCTGCAATATCTGAAGAGCTGCACTTCCAGAGGAGGAGTGGGGGGCCACAATAAATGAAATTTAAGATGCATTTGCTGTTCTGGCAGAGTTTCAGGCTGCAGTGAAGCCCAGGGGATTCCAGGAGATGTGAGGGACTGTGCACAGTCCTGGCCTTGGCAGTTTTTGTCCATGAAGTGCAGCAGGTATTTAGGAAATTTCTCTCTTGGGCTCTTGCTTTTACTTCTAATGTGGCCAAATTCCTCATGAAAAAAATGGGATTCGAAATACAAATTCCTCATTAAGAAGTGAGGTTGGGAATAGTTTGTGTTACTGGGTTGAATCCTCCTTCCAGTAGTACATTCTCTTACATCTGTGAGCAGCTATACTTGGATTTTTCGAGAATACTTGAAATAATGGGAACAACTTTGCTGCCTTGCCAGAAGAAATTGAGTAACTGAGCCATCAGTAGCTTTTTTTTTTTTTTAGTTGAATTTATTCATAAAAACATTGTTTTCCAGCATTCTATTTAGCTGCAGTGGGAACCCTATATTTAAGTATTTATGTAAAATATGAGTTAAAATCTTGCCATGCAATCAAGCAAACAAGGCCTAGTTGGGAATTTCAAAGGAAATGCTGAATTTTGAGTGAACTTATGTAATTTCATTTGCATATTAATATCAGCTTGGATTTGTACAAACAGAGAGAAAAGGAAAAAAAAAAGAGTATTAAAACAATATGAAGCTCTGAGCAGCTGCTCAAGTGCCATTTTTATCCACAGCTCCCTCATTTTTCCCCTAAACTCCAAACACACAAAAGAAGTTGATTTACACTGTAAATTCAGGCCGAGCAAAATCCAATTGGAGCTCACTCCAGCACCGTTTTGATGTGGGATTCAAAGCTCCTGCAAATTCATTTTATCTCCTGCGCTCGCCCATCTCCCCCTCGTAAATCCTGTTGAAGGAGAATAAAAATGAGCGTGGCCCGTTGGGAATTTCATGTGTGAAGTTCAAAGCAGTTTGCACATCAGAGCCAACGTCAATCAGGGGGAGGCAGGCAGGGAGCAGGGAGCTCCGTGGGGACCAGATCAAAGTGGGAGCTGTGGCTCTGTTTGCTCCCGTGGGATGCAGCTTCCATCCCTTCTTCATTAAAGGGAATCCAGGAGCAAGAGAAGGGGGATGGGGTGAAGGAAGATGTCTTGGAAGTCAATCCCAGCCAGTGTCTTTAAATCTGTAAAAAAAAAACAAAACCAAAATTGTATCTTCATAATTTTGATGTAGGGTTTTTTTAATGAGGATTCTGGATTTTCTGAGTGTTGTCACCTGGAATGGTTTGGGTGAAATCTCGAGAGAAGCTGTTGTAGTTGTGCTCCTGGCCGAAGTGGGAGACACTGGTGAAAATTAAAGGAGATGGTGGTAAGAATTTAGGGAGACACTGGTAAAAATTAAGGGAAATTTGGGTTAAAACCAAGGGGGGCACTGGTAAAGTTTAGGGAGACACTGAAAAATTAAGGGAGATGCTGGTAAACATTTAGGGAAACACTGGTAAAATTAAGGGAGGCACTGGTAAACATTACAGGACACAGGTAAAAAATTTTAAAAATTAAGAGGTAAGAATTGAGGAAGATACTTGCAAAAATTTAGGGAGGCACTGGTAAAAACTAAAGGAGATGGTGGTAAGAATTTAGGAAGATACTGGCAAAAATTTAGGGAGACACTGGTAAAAATCAAGGGAGGCACTGGTAAAAACTAAAGGAGATAGTGTGAAGAATTCAGGGAGACACTGGTAAAAATTAAAGGAAACTCAGGTTATACCTGAGGGAGACAGGTAAAAATGTAGGAAGACACTGGTAAACATTAAGGGAGATGCTGGTAAAGATTTAGGGAGACATTGATGAAAATTAAGGCACACAGGTAAAAAACCTTACAAAATTAAGAGACAGAGGTAAGAATTTAGGGAGACACAGGTAAAAATTAAGGGAAACTTGGGTTAAAAGTGAGGGAGACACTGGTGAAAATTGAGGGACACAAGTAAAAAATTAAAATTAAGAGAGACAGAGGTATGAATTTAGGAAGACAGTGGTAAAAATTTAGGGAGCCTTTCTTAAAAATTAGGGGAGACACTGATAAAAATGAAGGGAGACACAGCTAAAAATTAAAGGAGACAGTTAAGAATTAAGAGAGGTAAAAATTAAGGGAGATACTGGTAAAAAAGGGAGACACAGGTAAGAGTTTAGGGACACACTGGTAAAAAATAAGGGAGATGCTGGTAAAAATTGTCTCCTGTGCAGAGAAAAGGTGCTGATCGGTCCTTGTCTTCAAATATTAAAATACAGATTTTTTTTGTGCTTTAACCTTTTCCAAAGTGAGTGATGGGAAGGTCTGTACAGTTTGAAACTTGAGTGGAAAATGTGCGAGGTACAAACATGGTAGGCAAGGTAAAACCAGTATTTCCAGCTAAGAATACAAACATTGGTTGGAAAAGCCACTTGGCAGTGCTGGGGCTTTGGTTTTAATTGTGGCTTTAATGGGGAAGATGCATAAATATATTAATAAAGCATTCCGAATTAAGCTTAGAAGCACATGGAAAATTCTCCAGTGTCGTTAAAATGATGACAAATATTGCAGTGTGGATTTGCCACAGTGCTGCAGTTCCTGGTTCTCAGTTGTGATGGGAACTGCTCTCTTCTCCAGGCCCTTGTGCCATGGAACCAAAACCACTCCATTGCAAGGTGCAAAAAGTCAATTTTAAGACAAATTGCACTTGGAAAGAGATTTGAGGCAGACATCCCACCTAGCCCGGTCTGGGGCAGCCCTTGCTCAAGGCTGGCAGGTCTGGTCTTTAATTTATGGGATTTAAAACAATTCTTCATCTTTTATTTATAATTTTTTTCCCCATTAACTGTATTTCCTTTTTGCTGTAAGAAGGAGGGATGGGATTGGGCTGCAAGAATTTTTTTGTTTCTTTCTTCAGCTCTGCTGCAGATTATTTAGGCATCCACAAATTCATCTTCCTGGTGGGATACTAGCAGTGGCTTCCTGGGAAGAGCTGAGGCCTTGGATGATTTTTGGAGCATGTTGAAGCATTTTAATGCAATAAATGAATAATGTTGGTTGCTAACAAGGCATCCTGTTGCCATCACTAATAGATTTTGATGGGAGCTGTGGGACAATTGGTTTACATCCTGAAAAGTCATTATTTTTCACTGTGGGATTGTTCTTCAGCCTTGCTCGGAAATATTTCTGTAGGATGGAGATGTTTCATGTGCAGTTTTTTGGGTTTGCCCCAAGACAAACACGATTTCTGTGCGACCCATCCGTTATCAATCAATCTCAGGCTGGAGATTCTTCAGCCAACAAAAAATCAACAGTAGTTTCACTGTCTTGGAAAGAGCTGTGATTTTTTGAAGTGGTTACATTTGAAGGGTGATAAGAAAAGCCACAGCCTTCATCCAAGAGCTGCATTCCTGGGAAATGTCTTTTCCTCGATGGAGAGCGCTTGGGAAGTTCTCTGGGAGGATGTTGCCAATAATGTCAACAAACAGCTCGTGCAGAGCTCCAGGTTTGGCTGCTTTGGGTCTGTCAGAGCATCCCAACATCATCCTCCAGCCTGGAGGACAGACAGGACACCCTGGTGTCCATCTGTCCATCCCTTTCCCTTCCTGGCTCTGGGGAACAAGGATGATGCTGGAGATCAAAGGGATTGGGGGACAAGGACGTGCAGTGACAGGACAAGGGCAGGGTGGCTTTAAGGCAAAGGAGAGCAGGGTTAGGTGGGAAATTGGGAAGAAATTCCTCCCTGGGAGGTGGCACAGGGTGCCCAGGGGAAGCTGTGGCTGCCCCTGCATCCCTGGAAGTGCCCAAGGCCAGGCTGGACATTGGGGTTTGGAGCACCCTGGGACAGTGGGAGGTGTTGGGGTGGAAAGGGATGAGCTGTGAGGTCCCTTCCAACCCTTCTTTGATTCCATAATCATCTGTTCATGCATCTGTATCTTGTTCTTCCAGATTTGATGGGAATTTCAACATCAATGTCTTATTATTAATAGTCGTTTACACTGAAACATAAAAAGTCATGTTTTCATTGTAAATGCAGGTTGAATAAATAATGTTTGATTGCTGATNTTACATTAAAGCATTAAAAAGCTCTGTTTTCATTGTAAATGCAGGTTTAATAAATGATGTTTGATTGCTGATCCTTTTGTTGTCTTTCCAGATTTGATGGGAATTTCAGCTCTGTGTTATTATAAATAATTATTTACATTAAAGCATTAAACAGCTGTCTTTTCATTGTAAATGTAGGTTTAATAAATAGTGTTTGATTGCTGATCTTCTTGATGTCTTTCCAGATTTGATGAGAATTTCAACACCAATCTCTTACTAGTAACAGTTATTTACACTGAAACATTAAAAAGTTGTGTTTTCATTGTAAATGTAGGTTTAATAAATAATGTTTGATTGCTGATCCTCTTGTTGATGCCTTTCCAGATTTGATGGGAATTTCAGTTCTGTGTTATTATAAATAGTTTTTTACATTAAAGCATTAAAAAGCTGTGTTTTCATTGTAAATGTAGGTTTAATAAATAATGTTTGATTGCTGATACTCTTGTTGTCTTTCCAGATCTGATGGGAATTTCAACACCAATCTCTTACTAGTAACAGTTATTTACACTGAAACATTAAAAAGTTCTGTTTTCATTGTAAATGCAGGTTTAATAAATGATGTTTGATTGCTGATCCTTTTGTTGTCTTTCCAGATTTGATGGGAATTTCAACACCAACGTTTCCAGAACCATCAGCTGTGATAGACTCTCAACCACTGTCAACAGCAGAGCCTTCAATCCTGGACGTGACTTAAATTCTGGTGAGCAGCACAGTTCTACTTTGGGATTTTTTTCCTTCTGTTGTAGGGTTTTTTTCCCATTAGAGTCGAACATTTCCTTGGCACAGAGAATTTGCATTGATTGCCATAGCAACAGGCTTTTATTTCTCCTTGCAAGTGTCACAGTGCTCTTAATTTGAGATTTCATGATTGAAAGCTGATACCTAAAGTAATGCCCTTAGTCTAAGTACTTTATAAAAATGTCATGAAGATTTTATTCCAGCCTACCATGGATAATTTCGTTGTGGTTTCTGCACTTTTTATTTCTTCCTTTTAATTTTTTTTCCCAAGGTTTTCTCCTTCCTAGGCCTGTCTGCTTTGGCATCAGCAGTGTCAGCTGCTGCAGGGGCCACACAGGGAACTTTCTCTGATCTTCTTAGCTGAGTTCAGCTCATGTGAGGCTGCCTTTGCAGTGATATGCAAAAACCACCAAATATGAGGGCATCTTAAAATATTTCCTTTCTTTGTCTTGTCAGGGCATTTTCTTGACACATATAAGGACTTAGAAATATGCTTAGAACCAAAATACACATGACTTATCCCTGAAAAATTCAGCTTTTGGGCCTCTGGTGCAGCAAGGTTTTCTTCTCTTTTTTGCATCCTAATCAGTGTGGATTAATACAGGGATTTCAGTTGGGTTTGGACAGACTTTGGACCAGCTGTTCCATCTGACTTTTCAACTTTTTATGGTGCTCAGTGTTGTAAATTAGAGGACATTAATTGACTTTGCTTGTGGATTTCATTTAGGGGAGGTGTTTGTTCATTCTTTTGGGGGAATAATGTAGACTTGGGATTTATTTTATTTTATTTTCATTTTCAGAGGTCTTTTGGAATAAAATGCTGCTTTATTTTATTATCGTGAACTGATGAAGTGACAGCCCTGCCATTCCATCCTCACCATCTTGCAACAAATAGGGGGAAAGAACCCCACGTTTTTATAAACTCATTTACTGTTTCTCTTCTTATAACTTTGCTTTCTGGATTCCTAGTGAAATATAAACATGAGCAATCCCCATGGATTCTTTTCCATCCCATCCATTGTGTCCCACATCTTGGATGCAGGTGCTGGCCAGGCTGATTTCCTGACATGCCGTGATTTGTGTGGTGTTTTTCATCCTAAAGCCAGGCACTCTTTGTTCACTCACTGTGATTTGCTGGGCTTTGTTTTACTCATCTCTTTATTAAAAAACCAAACCCAAACAACTCATTAAAATAATGTTTAAATCACATGCAGTTGTTAATTAATCAGAATAATTTTTGAAGGCAAGTTTAGAATCACTGTTGTAAGAGCAAAGCATAGAATGAATCACTTCATGGTTTTTAATTTAATTAAATAAAAATCTTTTTCTACTGCAGAAGTTGGAGGTTAAATAAGCATTCAATAAATAGTCCTTGTTTTTGGGTGATGAAAAGCAAATAAATTGCAGTTTCTTGTAAACATAATTGAAGTTTCTGGTTTGAATTCTCAGAGAAGTAAAGTGAGTGGGTGTTCAGGGTTCCTGCTGTCCTGGCTCAGCAGTGAGGCTCAGGTGCCTCCTGTTCCCTTGCCTCTGGCTTGAAAGATTCCTGATGAAAGGAGAACTTTCAAAACATGGCATTGGCAGGAAAGGGCAGCAGGGGAGGAGAGGGAATTGAGGGAGAGTAAGAACAGGGATTTATTGACAGCAGACTCTCCTCTGGCTCTCCTGGTACAGAAACAGCCTTGGGGGGAGCTTCTGATTAGGAAGGAAATGTCTGTAAGAGAGAAATGGGATGGAAAGAGTGCATTGGGGCAGGAAAACAGGATGGGAATGGTTGATTTGAGAAACAAAAGTTGGTACTGGGAACACACTTAGTGAGAGAGAAGATTTGTGTAGGTGAGGTCCAAGGAATATCCTTGGTCCTTGTTGTGTTTGAGAGTCTGGGAGATCAATCCCAGATGGGGTTGGGTTGGAAGGACCTGAAAGCCCCTCCAGCCCCAGCCTGCCATGGCAGGGACACCTGCCACTGTCCCAGTGATGGGGAGAGGCTCCCTGGGACAGAGGCTGGACAGAGTTAAAGGAATAAAGTAGGGATTTATGAAAAACCCTTCCAAGGATTCACCTTGGGCAGTGCAAGAGCCTGGCCGTGGCTCCAGCCAAGATGGACCCAAGTCAGGAATTTTCACACTTTTATCAGTTTTGGTCCATCCCCATGTTGGGGTTCATTGTCCAATCCCAGCTCCAGGTTCTGCAGTCCCACCCTCCCAGATTCTCTCCTCCATTCGCTGCTGTTTGCACTTTTTGGGGCTGGAGCTGCAGCGGTGTCCTTGGTTCTGGGGCTGGAAAAGGATTGTTTTGTGTGACTAAAACCAAATATTGTGAAGAGAACTTGCTAATACTTTATATGAAGTTCAGAGCCACACACTAATGCAGTCAGAATCTGGAAAATATGAAAGCTAAACTGAAGGCATTAGCAGGGTGCTCCTAGCCCTGTCCAGCCTGGCCTTGGACATTTCAGGGGTGACACAGCCACACTGTGATTGATGCCAGTTCCACCTTCCCATCCCTGCCACGTGAGCTCCATTACCCCATCCCCAGCACCAGGGCTTTGAGTGACCCTTGGGGACACTCAGGAGGGTCAGCAGGGCAGTGCTGGTGTGGGGCTGGACACAGCCCATGGTCAGAGCAATGTGGGACTGCAGGGACATTGGGGCTCTGGGACAGACTTTGGGGTGTTTGTGCTGTGGGTGTTGTGTTGGTGGTGTCTGTAGCATGTGGGCTGGAACCTCTTGTGCCAGAAAATCCCAAAGGAACTCATGGGCTGGGACAAGAATGGCTTTGGGATAGGAAGGGAGTGGGAAGCAGTTTTGGTTAGAGGGATGGAGTGCTCTTAGTGCCTGGCATCCCCCCAGCTGGGGAGATGCTCTCACCTTATAAAAGGGGTTTAAAAGCACTAATTAGTATATCTCTGTGTTAAAACTCTTAATTTGATCTTTCTGTGGGACCAGTTACCTTTGAGGGTACACTCAGGGCAGAGGCTTTGGTGTGCACAGGAGCCAATTCTCAATAAATCCATCAATATTCACATTAAACTAAAACCACCTCTGAAAGAAGACAGTGATCAAATGCAGAAAAATTCTCCTAATCCCATAATTTTCCTTCTTCTCTCCTAAGTGTTCTCATGCAGAGCTGGGGAGGAATATCTGTTACACTTTGGGTTTAGGCACTACCTCTGCCTCACTTACTTTTCATTTAATTCTGAACATAAAAAGCAGAATTCCCGTGAGTATCCTCCCTTTTCCCATGTGAGTTCTGCAGTTTAAATAATCCTGCCTATAAAAACCTCCTGGCAAAACATAAATTTCAGCTCTGTTCTGCTCGACCTCGAGCTCAGCTCTGGAAATGTTAATCTTGGCCCAGAATAAAAAGTGGGATTGGAGTGGTGAAGTTGGAGGTGTTGGAAGGAACAGAATTTGCACCGCAGGCTCTGGCAAAGCCACAGGAGCAGAGCCTGGGAGAGCCCTCAGGGACAGCAACCCCAAATTCCACCCTGAGCAGAGTGTTAAAAAGGGTGATGGAGCTCATGAAACTTTCAAACCTGTTTTTTTTCCCCAGTATTATTGGATTTTTTGTTAAAATAAACATTAATCTTAGGGGAGGGAGAAAGAAATAGATGTGCCTCTTCTGAGCTTTAAAAAAATATCACTTCTGCCACTGTCTTTTCTTGATAGTAGGTGCTTTTTAAAATGTTTTTGAATGTCTTGAAAAGATTTTTTTTTAATCTTGGTTAGAGTTTTGCGTCTGGATTACTTTTAGCCATTACTACAAAATAGATAAGGAGAAAGTCTTTATTCTCCAGATGGAGACACAGGCTTTGGGCAGTTAGATGAAGAGATCTGTCCTCACCTCTCTGACTAGTCCTTTATTTATTAAATCTTCCCCAGAGCCAGTGCATTATGTTATCAGATTCCTTTAGAGGTTTTTTTGCCTTTTGAATAAACAGGGAACCAGGAAATCTTTCTCCTTCTCATCCTTCAAAGTGCTGAAATGTCTGTTCCAAGTCAGGCAGTTTTGGCAGAGTGCTCTTCCCCAGAAATATGCAGAGATGGCACCAAATTGCCCAATAAATTTTGTCGGTTTTATTCGAGGTGTTGATCATTTAGAATCTTAGAATCATAAAATATCTGGAGTTGGAAGGGATCATCGAGTCCAGAATGTGGAATGTGCCTTAAATCCCTGTATTTTAAACTGATTTTTGGCTGAGTTAAAATGGTTGGTAATTATTTGAGCAGAAGAGTTAATACCCCTCCTTCCAAATCCTTTTTGTGGAGGAATCTGGTCCCATTCCTTAAAATGAAAGGGTTTTTTACTTCTTTTCCCTTCAGAGTCCTAAGGATTGAGCAGGGCTCTGTCCTGGCTCATGCCACCAGCAGAATGTTAATTGTGGCTGAGCTGCAGAGCTTTTATTCCTGATGACAGCACAGGAACTGGAATTGGGTTTGACTTGGAAAATCTTGGATCAGATCTGTCTGGAGAGTTAGAGGATGTCTTCACTTGTACAATAAACACATTTCTTTGTGCTGTTTCTTCACCATGAGGATTTTTAATGGAGGGACTTGTCAGCAGAGAACTGAAAATTAAACTTCTCTGGTTTTTGTGGGATGAGATCCGAGGTCAGCAGCACAGCAAATGTAATGCTAAAGAGGAGGGCTGTAAGAAACCCTTTTATAACGAGCAATTATGTTCAGTAGTTCCTTTTTTTTTTCCCCCTGACTGTTTGTGCTGTTCTTTGAAGATTAATTAGTTAATGATTTGGCTGTGCTTTGAAGATGTAAAGTGGTATCTAGAAGTGCTAAGTGTTATCATCTCCCATTCCCTTTGAAGTTTTATAAACTCTATCACACAGGGCTTTCTTCCTAAAAGTCCTTTTTGCCTTGTGAGATATTTATAATTAGAGAGAATAATCATTTCAAATGCTGTCATGTTAATGCTTCCCAACTTTTCCAGTCTGCAGCAGGATTTGGGGTCAGATATTGCTGCAGGGGACGTGGAGGGGACAGAGGTTTTGGGGTGACTTGGCAGTGCCACCTCATGGGAAATTGGCCACTTTTATTCCCAGTCTGTGTCTGGAATTAAGGAATCAGCTTTTCATTGGGGTCTTTTGATGGAATAACCTGTCCAAGGGCTGATTTTCCTGGGAGGAGGAGGTGGGAATAAACTACAGGCATTGGAGGAAAGTTTGGGGTAAGTGAGGTTTAGGTTAAAAAAAAAAATCATCTAGTGTGTGTCCTGGCAAGGAGCAAGAATTGAGGAAATATCTGCAGGGCATTCTTACAGCTTGAGTGGATGGAAAATAAGAATGTGTTTAAAGAGAAAAAGCCTGGATTTTTCAGCCACAGCTTATCTGCAGGGAGATTGTCTGCTGTGGTCATAGGAAAAAGAAAAAATGAGGGGAAAAGCAGAGTTAGGATAAAATTGGTGGTCCCTGGGGAGGCTGTTACTGAGCTAACACTCGCTGGAGGAAACATGAGCACAACTGTGTGAAAAGGAAGAACAGCAGAGCTTGAGTTTCAAAACCAATTGTTTTATGGGGAAAATGAACACTTTTAAATCCACATACTCTCGTGGGGAAATAAATACAGCTCATGGCCTTGCAGGAATGAGAAGTTTATCTTTAATATAGCAAGGATTAAAAAAAGCCAAAGCCTTTAAATTATAAACTCCTTTATTGTTGGTAAAATGAGACTGGACTGTTTATTTCATCGAGGCTTTAGCTGAGTGTTCACATGTCGACTTTGAAATTACATTTTTCAAGTTCTGTAAAACAAAAACTGCAACACCAGAAATTCAGCCTCTTTATACAAAACAACTTCACCCCCAGAATGATGAAATCCTGGTGGCTGGGCATAAAAAGAAGGATTTAAATGTTTTATAGCCTCATGGCCCTTCTGCCTGCAGGAGAAAGCAGCAGTTCAGAGAAAAACTTGGTTTTGGGGAGGGGAATGAGGATTCTCTTGTTGTCCTTGGTCCATCAAGGCAGGGGATTGTTCTCATGAGAAGCTGCATTTTTGGACAGAGCTCAGCAATCCCAGCCCAGAATCCCAGTGGGATTTGTAGGCACTGTGGGAAGTGTAAAACACTGTGGCAAAGAGGAGTGGGGGAAGCCCAGGCCAGTGGTTTTTGCAAGGTGATTACACTGAGCTGGGTGTGGAGAGAACATCGTGGCCACAGCCAGGCTGGGAAATTTGAGGGAGTGCTAAAATGTGGAGGATGTGGAACTCACACTGTCCTCAGTGTGGCTGTTTGGGTGTAGAGTGTCTGGCTAAGGTTTGAATGTGCCCTGCAGTCCTTTCCAACCCAAATATTAGCATATTTGATAATGAAGGAGATGCAGGAGATGAAACTGGCCTATTTTCAGTGCCAGTCCTGAGGGAATGCTGGAGGGAAATGCTGAGCAAAAGGTGAAGCACTGGAAATCAGAGCCCCCCTCTGCCAGTTCTTTGAGTTCTGCAATCAAAGAACATGAAAGGAGAAATGGCAAAGAAATATTTCCTTTTTTTCACGCATTTTAAGCTGCTGTGATCCACTTTATTTGCTAGGTAAAAACTAAAGATTTCAAATATCCAGATTTTATTTTCAGTCTGCTGCAAGCAGGGAGGATGTTCTGCCCTGAGTGGAAAATAATCCTGTTCCTGCTGTGGTGCTGAGGGGGTTTGTGCCTCCCATGCCAATGATTTCCCATTCCCTCTTTCCTGGGAGCATTTTCCTTTTGTTTTGAAGGACTTAGAGCTGCCTGACATCGGTGGTGTGGCAAAGTTGGTGATCCCATGGATAAACATCCATCCTTAGTCAATCCAGGCTGGAAGGAGAGCAGACAAAGTCCATGGGGCATTCCCACTGCACTATGAGGCAGAAATCCCAATGTCCATGGGATCTGTTCCTTCTGAATGTCCATGGGATCTGTTCCCTTCCCAGTGCCAATGGGATCTGTTCCTTCCCATTGCCTGTGGGATCTGTTCTCTTCCCTAGCAACAGGTTGGTTATGAAGCTGTAAGCACCAAACCTGTTTAATATTTCGGAATTATTCCACCAAAAAGAACAGGATTTTTTATCATGAAGGCTTTTTCCTTTATGGAAAGGATGTTGACAATGTATTTATTATTACATGGAGATGTAGGGTGTATATATATTATATATAATTGCCTTAATCTCTTCCTTCCTCACTCTGGCTTTGCCTTCCCAGGACCTGAGTGTACTTCAGAGATTCAGGAACTGTCATCACATATTAAACAAAATCTGTCAAATCCAGTGCTGAGTTTCCAAAAGACTTGAACTGTTTGCAAATCAGTGAAGTTTTACCAGTGAGTTTTACCCATCCTAAGCAGAGCAGTTTGTGTTTCACGTCGGGCCCTGGTTGTTCTTCTCCAAACACCGTGAGAGAAGCCCTGAGTAACAAAACCTCTGAGTCTGAGCTGCCTTTGTAACTCTGCTTCATTTTCCCTTTGCACCCTGCAGTCCTTGCTGATAACCTGAAGTCTAACCCAGGAATTAAGTGGCAATATTTCAGCTCAGAAGAAGGGATTTTCACTGTGTTCCCAGCCCACAAGTTCCGGTGCAAAGGCAGCTACGAACACCGCAGCAGGTAGGATTTGCCTCCTTCCAATTTCCTGGGAAAAGCATTAATATTGGATTCCTCGTGCCTTGATTTCATTCAGTGTTGTCCTTTGCCAAGCTGCCAACATTCATGAGTAACTTCTAATGGAGTCCCTTGGGTTTTTTTGGGGTTGTTTTTTAAAGCACCACTTTTCACTTCTAAGAAACTAAACTAAAATTCCAAACAGGTTCCTCACCTCTCACAAATTAAATCAGGTGTAAACAGCAGTGACTTGGAAGTCACAGGTCAGCCTACAGGCAAAATCTGACTTCTCTTTGACTCATACTTGACCCCTGTTCATAAAGCAGTAACACACATTCTGCTGATTTGGCAGGTGCATCACTTTGGGGAGGGAGGGGAAGGATGAGAGACTGGGAAGGGCACATAGGGTAGGAGCATTTTTCCCCAGGTTCAGGTGGCACATCATGGATAGTAGGGAAGCAGCAGTGAAAATTTCCTTCCACTAAAATAAAAAAGTAAAAATAAATCATCAGCTGGTGGCAGAGTTTCCTGCACAGGGATTTCTGTTCTCTAGACAAGAATTTGTGGTCCAGTATTTTTTCCTGGTTTTTCTGTCAGTACCATGGGATTGATGAAGGCTCAAGGGTGGGAAGGTGCAGTGTCTTTAATATCTCTGGTCACACATTAATTAATTAACTAATTAATTGTACCAGTTTGTATTGTACTAATTTTATCAGTCTGTGCAGGGGAAGCAGCAGCATATCCAGGAACTTTTTGGGGACACTAAGGATGGTTTGGTTTCCTGTCAGGGTTGAACAATCAAAAGTTCACTGATGGTATCTTCAGTGTGTCATCAAAGCACAAAGTTCTGAGCTTGACTGAGTTTTCTGGGGCCTTGGAAAGGTGTGGTCTGAAGAGGTGAGAGCTGGGGGTGCCCCAGTCCTGCTCAGAACTTTGACACCAAAACCATCAGTGATTTTATCCAACTCACTTAGTCTGGATCTTAGTTTCTTGTGGCTAAATAAGGGGTATCTTTTTGCTAATATTGACTTCAGAGGGTATTTTGGGTGAATTAATTAGTTAATGCTTCAGTGCTTTGAAGATCAAAGGCCCTGTTTCAGCTGCAGGTATTAATGCAGGGTAGAGCTGCAGGCTGTTTTACAGTTAAGAACTGATTTGTGCCAGTTGTTTACTGCAGTGCCTTGTCTCAAATCTTCTGCATTTCCTTTCCTCTTAATAAGATTTCTGTGTCTGCCTTTGATATAATAAAATTCAGATCCCAGAACTCTCACTTGACTGTAAGTAGTTTTGTGTCTGGACTAAAGAGGAAAGAGAAACTTGCCATTTTATTTTAATCCTTCCTCCATGCTGAGGATCTTCCTAATTTATTCCAGGTTGGAACCTTGGCATGAGAGCTTGTGAACTCTTTCACACATCTCTCAATATTGAGCTGGATCTGAAAACAATTCCATGACAACAGGGATTTTGGTGCTAGCACAGACATATTGCAGCACCCAGAGTCCTCACTGGTGTTAGCTCGCTTTGGGATGTAAAAATGGGCAGATCCAAGGACTTGTAGAGCATGACCTGGCTGAGAGTCATCCCAGGGCACCCTGCCTTGGCCAGGAGCCTTCTTACAGCAACCCAAACACCCTGGGCTGATCCAGTCCCTGCAGCTGCACAGGTTTTTACTTGTCATGGCCCCAGCACATCCCCATTATTGCACTCAATTCACGTGTGGATGAAGTTCCCAGTAGCCAGGATTTACCAGGAGGCATTTCTTGCTTCATTCAAACCTTGGTGTGAACTGCAGTGATCCCAAACACTGCTGCTGTGTAAGCAGCAGGGTTTATTCCTGAAAGTTCCTGCTGTGACAGAGAGAGAAGAACCTGGTCTAGGTTAAAGAATTCAGGAATTGAGGGGCATTTCTGCACGTTCAGATTCTCAGCTGGCCTTTCCTGGTACAAGTTTCCATAAGGGAAAAAATTCCTGCTATAATTCATTGTTTCTTCCTGGTTGTTTGCTTGGGTGTTTGAATTGCTGCCTGTGTTCCACTTGTGAGCATTTCAGTGGGAATGCCAGGGTTTGGTGATGGTGGTTTGGGTTTTTGTCCCTCCTCAGGCCCGTCTACGTCTCGACCGTTCGCCCCCAGTCCAAGCACATCGTGGTCATCGTGGACCACGGGGCCTCTGTCACAGAGACACAGCTCCAGATTGCCAAGGATGCTGCCCAGGTGATCCTCAGCTCCATAGATGAGCACGACAAGGTGAGGTTTCTCCAGGCAAGGAGCAGCTTTCCCTGGGTTTTTGGTTCTCACCCAAAGTGATGTTTTCAGTCCATGGGCTCCCGAGGGGTGACAGAGCCTTGAGCTCACTCTTGGAACTTTTCTGCTGCAGGGGAAACATTTGGGAACGTGCAGGCTGGGAAAAAAGTGAAATCCCACTGATCTAAGGCAAAATCTTGTACCTGAGCAATCTTTAAAGGCTCCTTCATCTCAGCAGATATTTCAGTGATGGTTTTCAGATTTTCAGAAGAACCATGCTCCAAACATGACTCCTCCTCACATCCTAGACTGCTTTGAGCAACTCATTTCACCTCTGAGCCTCTCTTTTTGTCTTGTGAAAGTGGAAATTATTTATTCTTCTGCAGTACTGGAGTGAGCTGAAGCATAATTAGCGTTTGGAAAATTCACAGATAATTATGGTACCAGCAAAGGGCTGAGGAATCTGGATTTGATTTCTTGCTCTGACATTCATTTGACAGTGAAAAAGTCACTTAACCTGTAATATTTTTTCAGTGCAGACAACCAAGGACCCATAAGATGCTTCTTTAAGAGGTCTTCAGTTTGGTCTTTACTTTTAGGAACTCTGTACTGGTGAGACTTTGATTAGTCTCTCTGCTTGGGTTTTCTTTTATGAGTAGGATGAGTTTCAGTTAATTCAAATTGAAGAAAACTGATGATAATCTTTGCCTTAAGTCTTCTCATGAATAGTGTGGGAAAACCACTTGTAACTTGGTGCTTTTAGAGAGATTTAATATGGTAAAGTAATATTACAGTTCAGCAGGATTAATAGCACTTGAATGTAAGTGTCAGAAGGGTTTGTGTTCATACAGAGAATACATTAGGACACATATTCTTTGGTCAGTAGCTTAGTGGTTATAGAACCTGTTACACAGGTACTTAATTACTGCTTAATTCTGTGGTTGTCTTGCCTCACTCATGCTCCCTGATGAAGTTTGTCACTCAGTTAATGAGCCTGGTGTGTTAGATGTCATTAAGGCATAGTGGTAACACTTGCATTAACTTATTTACAGGAAAAGCTGGTGTCAGAGTCACCTTGCTTTGACTGAAATGTTAAAACAATAAAATGCTTTGCTGGGAGCAGTCCTTAGAGGAGTTGTTTATTTTTTTTTCATTTCTCTGTGCACTCCACTTTTCTCTGGGCTCTCCAGGCTTTCCTGAAAATTCTCTCTGCTGATTTCCCTGTCAGTTCTCCGTGGCTCACTGAGGCTCTGCCCAGAGCAGTGCATTAAGCATTGTGAGGGAGCAGAGTGACAAAGACCAAGATCTCTTTTCCTTGAACTCCCCATTATCCCCATTATCCTTTTGAAATCTGATTTTTGCCTCAAGCATTTCTTTTCCAACAATCGAGTTTCAAACCCATGGAATCTCTTCAGTTGGCTTCTCCCTGTGCTGTGTGTTTGGGAATGTAAAGATCCCTTCAGGGGAGGCGATCCCATGGAATCTCCAGTTGGATTCTCCCTATGTTGTGTGTCTGGGTGTGTGAGGATTCCTCCAGGGGAGGTGATCCCATGGAATCTCTTCAGTTGGATT
>VWZS01006492.1:91680-105838 GCA_013397075.1 Rhabdornis inornatus
TGATTCTCCCTGTGTTGTGTTTAAGGATCCCTTCAGGGGAGGTGATCCATGGAATCTCGTCAGTTGGCATTTCTCTGTGTTGTGTGTAAGGATCCCTGCAGGGAGGTGATCCCATGGAATCTCTTCAGTTGGCTTTTCCCTGTGTGGTGTGTTTGGGAATGTAAAGATCCCTGCAGGGAGGTGATCCCATGGAATCTCTTCAGCTGGCTTTTCCCTGTGTGGTGTGTAAGGATCCCTGTAGGGAGGTGATCCCATGGAATCTCTTCAGCTGGCTTTTCCCTGTGTGGTGTGTAAGGATCCCTGCAGGGAGGTGATCCCATGGAATCTCTTCCCTGCAGATCTCGGTGCTGACGGTGGCGGATGCAGTCCGGACGTGTTCCCTGGACCAGTGCTACAAAACCTTCCTGTCCCCTGCCACCAGTGAGACCAAGAGGAAGATGTCCACCTTTGTCAGCAGCATCAAGGCATCTGACAGCTCCACACAGCACGCCCTGGGCTTCCAGAAGGCTTTCCAGCTCCTCAGGAACACCAACAACGGCACCAGGCTCCAAGGAAGTAAGGCAGCCTCTTGTGCAAGCCTGATCTTTTCAAGGCCTTGCCAATGTTTTCTTATTTCACATTCTCACTTTGGCAGAAACCAAAGGAGTGGATTGTGTTGAATGTTAACAAAAACGTGTCACCTGTTTTTATCTTTAGCAGCATTTCCTTGGGCTGCAATCCATGTGAGAAACTGTTGGATGTGTCCATTCCCTTCTCATTTGTGTCACTGCCTTGCCTTGCTTTTGAACTGAAAGAGGAAAATGCAGGATTGATCTGTGTGATAGCTGAGTTATTTCCCCAGTCTCTATGGGGGATGGGCAGGGGGCCTTTCCAGGAAAATTGCAGCTTCTGCAGGTTCATTTAATGATTGCTGGCACATTTGCATATGGATGTGCCTTACTGCAGTCCTGGGGAAGTGGCCCTTGCTTCCCAAGGAAATGGGTTTTTGAGAATACCAATTGTGGGTGATATTTTGTGGAATACAAAGCTGTCCTGGCTAAATTTTCCTTCCTCTCAGAATACACGTCCCTGAACTCTGTGTACTCACTGTGAGCTTTATCCTTCCCAGGACTGGGGCTTTTCTGGCTGTTTTTTGTAATGAGGATGTGGTGAAAGACATGGAAAAGATAAATGTGAAATTGAGTGTCAGATTTGCTTGCCAGGAAGCTGTGGAAGGCAAATTCCATGCTCTGAGTGTTCCTTGGGTTTGAGTAACACTGGCAGTGCCACAGCAGGGTGGAGGGAACAGCCCATCTCCATCAGGATACTCAGATTATGTAACACAATTCCCACAGCCTGGCCCTGTGCCTGCTCCAGTGAGAACAGATCCTTCAGTGTCCCAAAGGGCACCAGCTCAGAGGCTGTGCAAAACCAGAGAGAGAGGAAAAGTCCAGGAACTGAAGTGCTTTGGAAAGAATGAGGAAATATCCTCACATTCCACATGACTTTCCTTGGGTTTATGGAATGGTGCTTTTGCTCCCAAAGGTTCAGCCAATTCCTGAGCTTCAGGCCACTGGCACAGGGAGAATTTGTGTGACTGCACGAAGGATGAGATTGGCAAGGGCAAAATGATGAGAGGGGAGCAACTCCAGCAGATGCAAAATAAACAACGCAGTGCTGCTGCAGCTGGCTGGGATAAGATGAATTTGTCATCAGGAGTTATTCCAAGAACATCAGCTGAGGAGTCTTGGAGCATCCTCATGCATATTCCCCATTCCTGGAAGTGTCCAAGGCCAGCTTGGACAGGGCTTGGAGCAGCCTGGGATAGTGGGAGGTGTCCTTGCCCAGGGCAGGGGTGGGACAGGATGGGCTTTAAGGTCCCTCCCAACCCAAACCATTCCAGGATTCTATGCTTTTATGTTTGGCATTTTTTTATATTAGGATTAGAAGTTTTGGCATATTCATACTTCAGTAGGTTTCATATCAAACAACTATTTTGGGGCACAAGCACAGAAAGTTAAAGTGCAGATGCTTTGGATTTAGGTTTTCTCTACATGTGGATGATTGTGAAGATCTAACATGTTTGTAAGAAATTTCAGAATTCCTAGGGTGAGACACAATAGATTGGAGAAGAGGATGTTTATAAAACATGTCTCATTTTCTTGTAAATAATCTTTTCATCTTTTTAAAAAAAGAAAAACAAACCCACAAAAAAAAAAATCCATCATTTCACTGTTAATTTCCTAACATCCTGTTCGCAGAGAACAGTGTGTGGGTGTGTCAGGGAAGCTGTTGAGATACAGCCTCAATCCCAAATTCACACTGGCAAAGCCAGAAGGGAACTGCTGGTGTGAGATGGGAGAACTGTGCTGTTAAACACCTGGATTTTCTGCTTCAGTTCCTACTGCAGTCCTGCTCAGCAGATACTCATCCCAAAGGGTGACAAAATGCTCCAGATCTCCTTGCTCTGGTCCCTCATGCAGATTTAGGACTGGCTCTTGTTACTCCATTTAGGCTGCAGCACCATACCTGGCTGCAGATAAAATATCTCTGCTGTAGCCTAGGAAACACAGCAACAGTTTTTCCTTAAACTCCACCCAAAGCTGCTTTAATACCTGCCTTTGCTTTTTTAACCTACTTTTAGACCTTACAAAAAAACTAAGGTAGAAATTCCCCCAAATTAACAGCATCTCCTGTTTGTGTCAAAATCTGGTTCTGGCTGAAATTCTGGTTAAGTCATGAGGACAAAATGTGCAAGTTAAAGCATTGATACCTATTTAATGAACCAGTACAGCAAATCAATCATAAACACAAACCACTCTCAATACTGAGATAAATGTGATGGAACAGGCTGGGGAGTAAGCACAGGGCTGTGAATTATTGTGTTCAAAGGCTTTGGGGCAGGACTTTGGCCAGGAACATCCTGAGCCTGAAAAACGTGTTCCAGGGAAAGTGTGAGGGGCCAGGTCACATTCCCAAGCTTTCTGCTGTGCCCTGCTCCATGGGAAGGCATCCTGTGCAGCTCCATGCCTTAGGGTTGGGATGGGAGGAGAGCACAGGGCAGGAGATGAAAAGTGCAGGGTTTTACCTTGTGGAGCCTTTTCCGTGGAATTGGAGCATCTGCACTGTTGGGTTTTGCCCTTTTCTGGTCCAGAGATGGGGCAACTGGAGAGGTGTTTTAAAAAACTTTTATTCTATTTTCAGTCTCTTATGAAGGGTGAGACAATACAGATGTTATAATTCACACCATTACAATCAGAAGCCAACTATTTCCTAATTACAATACATTATAAGTGTTTCTTAGCTTACCAGCTTTTGTCACATCATGCTGTAAGATGCCTTAAGCCAATCATCTAAAATCACCCCTTGTGGGTTTTATTACAATGCATTTTTCATAGTTCTATTTCTCCAAAGTATCCAGTCTTATTTGCAAGGCCATCCTTTCAAACTTTTTTTCTGGCTCCATTTCTCTCTCAAGAATATCTGTCCTAGTCCATGGCATTTTTAGCATTTCATTTTCAGCATTTCATATCTCCAGGTTTGCATACAGATGTGTGAGCCTTCTGTCAGGCCCTGAGAACTCTCTACAAATCCGTTTCCCACACTGCTCCAGGTGCTGGATCTGTGTGCTCCTGCCTGGAGGCAGCCAAGCTCCTCAGCCTGGGGAGGAGAAGGATCCAGGGAGACCTCTGTGCCTGAAGGGGTCCAGGAGAGCTGGAGAGGGACTTGGGACAAGGGATAGAGGGACAGGACACAGGGAATGGCTTCCCACTGTCAGAGGGCAGGGATGGATGGGATATTGGGAAGGACTTGTTCCCTGGGAGGGTGGGGCGGCCCTGGAATAGAATTTCCAGAGCAGCTGTGGCTGCCCCTGGATCCCTGGCAGTGCCCAAGGCCAGGTTGGACACTGGGGCTGGGAGTACCATGGGACAGGGGAAGGTGTCCCTGCCATGGCAGGGGTGCCACTGGATGGGGTTTAAAGTCCCTTCCAAGCCAAACCATTCCATGACTCCAAAGCCAGAAGGTGCCTGTGGGGTTTGCTCAGGCCCCAGAGCTCCTGGGTGGCCAATAGGCACTGAACCAAAGAGAAGCTTGGTGAGTGCCAAGAGCGAAACTTGAACACCAAAGGCTGGAATCCATGTGGCTGCAGTGTGTTTATCCCCTGGAAATGCTGTGGATCCCTGGATGAAGCTGCTGTGAGCAGATTTCAAGGCTCTCAGCACAAGGCTCACCCAAATTAAAAACCTGATGCACTTTGTGCTGTGTCTGTGATTGTGTTTTAGATACTGACATGGTCATCATTTATCTCTCGGCTGGGATCACATCAAAAGATTCCTCAGAAGAGGATAAAAAAGCCACTCTGCGTGTCATCAACGAAGAGAACAGCTTCCTCAATAACTCAGTGATGATCCTCACTTATGCCCTCATGAATGGTGAGAGATGGTTGTGATTTCCAGGCCATAAAATTCCCCTTCCTGGCACAGCACAGCTCGTTTATTAAGCTCATTCAGGGGTAATTCCAGGCCTTACTGGGAGCAGTTTGTTCGTGGATTTTGGCACATTTAATCCAGAAGCTGCATCCAGATGTTGTTACTTTGGTGTTTATAACTGTGCCACTCTATCCTCGTGCATCCCAGTGCAGCTGCAGGGATATAAAATATTGTGGCCTGAGTTGTCCAGACTGAGTTAAATTTGTTAATTATTGCAATGCAAACCTTCCTGGGGGCTTCCAGGGGCAGCAAACTGGGACTGAGTGTGATTTCATCAGCCAGGGAGGGTGAATGGGAGATCAAATCAAGTCTGAAATGCTTTGATAACCTGAGAACCAATCTGAGAGTGAAGTTAAACATGAAGATCACCCACCCATTTTCCACAAAAGCATTTTCAGCATGAAGGCAGTTTGTTGTATTACTGAAAATAGCCAAGGAAATTAATGCTTAACCTAATGTATGATTTGGTTGTAAATTGTAATACTTATCTGAGACTGGGGCGTGCAAAAGATTTTGATTTGTGTGCAGGGGTTGAGCCTGGGACTTAAGTGAAGTGTGAGACTGGAATGATTCAGCTGGAGAACAAAGGCTGTTATCTCCCAGGGCGGAGGATTCGCTCCTGGTCCTGCCTGTGGGCAGCCATGGATGGAGAACAAAGAGCTGTCCTGTGGATTGATGGGGCACACAACTCTTTGTTCCAAGGGCTTTGTTTAAAGTGGCCATGTGAACAGCATGGCAAATTTTTGCGCTGTGCAACACTAGGAGAGAGGCAATCTCATTAAATTTGGCATTAGGTAATTAATTTTCCTCAAACCAGTCTTTAAGCACTTAAATAAGAATACAGAATTTTCAGTCGTGTGATACAGAGTATGGACCATTCCTTGGGAGCAGGATGCAGAAGCCTGGATGGAGATGAAGCTCGTTTTGCCTGTTTGCTTGTGTTTTGTGCCCCTGCTGCTGGCAGAGGGGGTGACAGGGCTGAAGGAATTGGCTTTCCTGCGGGACCTGGCCGAGCAGAACTCGGCCAAGTACGGCGTGCCCGACCGCAGCGCCCTGCCCGTCACCAAGGGCAGCATGATGGTCCTCAACCAGCTCAGCAACCTGGAGACCACCGTGGGCAGGTTCTACACAAACCTGCCCAACAGGATGATCGACGAGGCCGTGTTCAGCCTGCCCTTCTCGGATGAGATGGGGGATGGTGAGTGCTGACCCTGGAAAGCCACCGGAGATCGCGTTCTCTTTGCTGTCATATCCCCAAACTCTCTGTAAGCCTACAAGGTTTTGGGTTTAGGTGTGTTTCCAAGCCTTCTTGTCTGCAGCATTTTCATCTGCAGAAGGTTTAGTTGGGAAAAAGAGTGCTAACCAGACATGGAGTCAACAGATTTAGTTTGGATTTTTGTCCGTAACATTTTCATCTGCAGATGGTTTAGTTGGAAAAAAGTAACAAGACGTGGAGTCAACTGATTTAGGTTGGATTTTTGCCTGTAGTATTTTCATCTGCAGGTTTAGTCATGAAAAAAGTGGTGACAAGACATGGAGCCAACAGATTATTTTGGATTTTTGTCTGTAGCATTTTCATCTGCAAGAGGTTTAGTTGGAAAAAATTGCTAAAAAGTTACAGAATCAACAGATTATTTTGGAGTTTTGTCTGTAGCATTTTCATCTGCAGAAGGTTTAGTTGGGAAAAAAGTGGTAACAAGAAAGGGAGTCAACAGATTATTTTGGATTTTTGTCTGTAGTATCTTCATTTGCAGAAGTTTTGGTTGGGAAAAAAGGTGGTAACAAGACATGGAGTCAACAGATTTAGTTTGGATTTTTGCCTATAGCATTTTCATCTGCAGGATCAGTCGTGAAAAAAGTGGTGACAAGACATGGAGTCACCAGATTACTTTGGATTTTTGTCTGCAGCATTTTCATCTGCAGAAGGTTTGGTTGGAAAAAATTGCTAACAAGTTATGGAGTCAACAGATTATTTTAGATTTTTGTCTGTAGTATTTTCATCTGCAGAAGGTTTAGTTGTGAAAAAAGGTGGTAACAAGACATGGAGTCGACCGATGTAATTTGTATTTTTGTCCGTAGCATTTTCATCTGTGGGAGGTTTAGTTGGGAAAAAAGTGGTAACGAGTCATGGAGTCAACAGATTTAGTTTGGATTTTTGTCTTCAGCATTTTCATTTGCAGAAGGTTGGGAAAAAAGTGGTAGCAAGAAATGGAGTAAACAGATTATTTTGGATTTTTCTCTGTAGCATTTTCATCTGCAGAAGGTTTAGTTGTAAAAAAGTGATTACAAGATATGGAGTCAACTGATTTAGTTTGGATTCTTGGGGTGAAATTCGTTCCTGTGTATGAGTATATGCACAACATCCATAAATTAATCTGTGGAGAGAAATTCTTTGTACTGGAGGGAAATAGGTTGGAATGGCATCCATGTCAGCCCTGTGTAAGAGCAGGGTAAAAGCAGCCTTGCAAATGGCACAAGGAGAGATTGTTAATTATTGTTAATTATTGTTAATTATTGTTAATTATTTATTGTCCCAAGCTGCCCACCCTCAGTGGTGGTGCATCTTTGATTCAGCACACTTGGATTCTTCTGAGACCCAAACTGAATTTAAAGCTGTTCCTGAGCAGATCTGAGTCTGAGCTTTTGCTCCCTCCTGCATTTCCTCCCTCAGTGATTAAACTCTGTTAATTGCTCCCTCCCAAAACCATATCCAATGGGAAATGTGAGCAACAAAGGATTGGGAATGGTGCAATGGAGAGGTTTGTCTTACCTGGATTTCAGAGTGTACTTAAGGGCTTGTACATGCAAATGAATTTTATATTGAGGTGAGGGAAAAGCTGCTGAGTTTCCAAACAGTGGTGGAGAAAACAGGAGTAAGAAGGTGTTGCAGAGTTCTCACCTCAGGGATGAGATAATTCTCAAACTGTTGGGTAATTATGGATTTGATTCCCAGCCACAGTGGCAATACTGGGATTTTGAGCAGAGATTTAATATTCTGGTTATGCATTAGATGAGCAACAGCTCATCCCAACTGTTGCTTTACAAGGACAAAGTAATTTCCTTCCTCTTCTATCCTATTTTTTAATGGCCTTAAATTCTGTTAAAGGAAGAAAATACTCTGTTGGCTTTTCACACAAATTTATTTTTTATTTATAAGGAATCTACTTGAAGACTGACAACCCCCCAAACATAATTGTGATGTGTGTTCTAATTAATTGATTAATATACTTCTGGTCACTATCAGAAACACAAATTAACTAATTAGGGAGAATGGCTGACAACAGAAACCCTGCTGAGCTTCTCTGGCCATATTCTAGCATAGAATAGATTTAAAATTTAATTGATATAAATATATCAATTATATAATAGATATAAAGAATAGATATAGATATAAATAGATATAAAATTTAATTGTGTTGCATCTCAAAATGCTCTGTTTCCTCTCAAATTAATTAACCAGATGATATTTCTGATGGTTTGTGGTGTTTCTCTCCCTCCAAGGCCTGATAATGACTGTCAGTAAACCCTGTTACTTTGGGAACCTCCTGCTGGGAATTGTTGGAGTAGATGTCAATCTTGCCTACATCTTGGAAGATGTCACCTATTACCAGGACTCCTTGGGATCCTACACCTTCCTTATTGATAATAAAGGTAATTTTGACTCAGATCATCTCCTCTAGTCCCACTGACCTCGTGAAGCACCAATTCTGAATTCTCAGGTCTCTAGGCAGTCTCTAAGTAATGAATGATAATATTTATTAAAAGTTTAATTACGTGTTGTTGGTTAGTTTTGCCTGCATGTTGCTGGAGGTTTTTAGGTGGATTCCTGACTTGAAACTTCTGTCCTGGAGTTCTGATTTGGAAACACTTGCTGTGGGGATTTCCTACACCTGTGACATCCAAAGTTTTCTGGGAAGGAGGGAAAACTGGTGTTAATGTGTGTGTCTAGCTCTTTTCCTCTAATCCAATTTATTTTATTGCTGAATTTTTCAAGCTGGTTTTCATTTGCAACCCCTTTGATGATGAGATTGTTTGGTCACTGCCCTCTTTGCCAAAATTATATGTCATTACTGTATATTCTTCTTTCCCCCTCAAATCTCTATCCTAGGCTCAGTTTGGGGCTGTGTGTTTGTTTTTTTAGGATACACTCTGATGCATCCCTCCCTGACCAGGCCCTACCTGCTGTCTGAGCCTCCTCTCCACACAGACATCATCCACTATGAGAACATTCCCAAATTCGAGCTGGTGCGCCAGAACATCCTCAGGTAAGGAATGGGATGCAACTCCCAAATGAGCAGCACTGGGAGTAATTCTAGAGGAATTTTAACAGTATATAAGGTAAAATTCCTTTTCTTAAAATATCTGGATTCTTGGATGGATTTTTTTTCCCCATTAACAATTCTGGTTTGATTTTTCCTCCAACTTTTTTCAGTTGTCATTTGTTGTGTAGTGTTCCCCAGCTGATCTGGGGAATATTCTTTCTAATCTCTCTCTTTCCTGTCAGGAAGATTTTTCATTATTTGATCTGGGTTCTTCTTTATCTTTTGCCTAATCTGAGAATTTTGAAGCTCAAAATGTGGGGGTACACAAATGCATTTTCAGCACACACACACACTTTCCTTCACCAAGCACAAATAACAGTTAATTCCTTCAATTCTTATGATAATTACATAAACACACAATAGGAGGATTTTGCTGCAAGTCCTAACAGTTTTGCTAGTGTTTAATAAACTGCTGGATGTTTTATCTGCCACTGCAGCATTCCCTTGGGCAGCCAGATCATCACAGTTCCTGTGAACTCCTCACTGTCCTGGCACGTCAACAAGCTGAGGGAGATTGGGAAAGAAGCCTACAATGTCAGCTATGCCTGGAAAATGGTAAGGAAAACAAGTGTGGGATGGCACAGAGGGAATTCAGGGCTCTGCCTCTGTCCTTCCTTCAGTTTGGGAATATCTGATCACTCATCTCAACCCAGGGATTAAAATTGGATCTGAGGTTAAACATCATCCAGGTGAATTCACTGATGCCAGCAATAATTGGTTGCCTTGTGCCAACAAACTCAAGAAGGTACTTGTGGATCATTTCACAGTATTGAGTTAAATCCAACCTAAAGGGTTAAGCTGAGCAGTTTTAAGAGATTAAATCTGTCATTGTTTAACAGAAATTCATACAGGAAGGTGTCTGGAGCTGATTTTCTAAGATTGTAATGCTGCATTTAATACCAAACCCCCTTTGCAGAGCAGCTGGGACACTCCAAGCTTTGCTGATCTGGTGTAATTTAGAGTCCTTAAAATACCCAAACCAGTAAAACATGTGGCATATGCAGCACACAATTAAGAGTGGAAATAATAAAATCTTGCATTTGAGAGTTAATTTGTCTGTACTGTCCATAAAAGTAACACCAGTGTGTGTCTAGCAACTGGAAATCTGCAGCCTCTCCTCTGTTAAAAACAAAAAATATCCATGAAACAGTGTTAGAATTAGAAATTATTGCTAATTGAGTAACAAAATGAAAGTTTTGTTTGGTTTTCAGGAAAAAAAGACGACAGTATTTTTATTTTCTGTATTAACTGTAGAAAAGTGGATTTTGTAGAACTCAGTGGCTGTGACACACAGACATTCTGTTCATCCCCCACAGTTTGGTTCTGTTTGGTGACTGGCTGGTGTTTTGCAGGTGCAGGACACATCCTTCATCCTGTGTGTGGTGGTGATCCAGCCAGAAATTCCTGTGAAGCAGCTGAAGAACCTCAACACTGTCCCCAGCAGCAAACTGCTCTACCACAGGCTGGACCTGCTGGGCCAGCCCAATGCCTGCCTGCACTTCAAGCAGCTGGCCACCCTAGGTGAGGGCTTCTGCCAGCCTGTCCTGGCCACCTCAGGGACACAGGAGCATCCAGCTTGGGAAAAACCTCCAGGGTCCAGTGCAAGCTGTGCCCAGTCCCCACCTCGTCCCCAGCCCAGAGCACTGAGTGCCTTCCGTGGGCACCTCCAGGGATGGGCACTCCAAACCTCCCTGGGCATTTCCAGTGCCTGACCACTCTTTCCAGAAAGAAATTCCAGCTGATGTCCAGCCTGAGCCTCCTCTGGCACAGTCACACCTCCTGCAGAGCGTGGCAGCACAAAGTAAAGCTCTTCTCACAAAACATGGGAAATACTCTTCCCTTGAGAAGCTTTTATTTCCAGGGCTGATTTTCTGATCAGCTTTCACCTTCTCACCTGCTCAGTGCTGAGCTCTTCCACAGAATCACAGCAGAGCCTGAGCTGGATCCCACAGGGATCATCTTGAGTGAAGGGCCCATCCAGGGATTCAATCCATAACTTTGTTACCATCAGCCCTGGGTTTTAACCAACATCTTGCAGGATGAATGAGTGGGGCTGCTCATCAGAGTAGGAGATAAATGCCCTGGGAGTCCAGCAGGGTCCCTGGCAGTGCAGTGGGAGGAGTAGAGGGGTCTCACCAAGCTTAAACCAAATCCTCTCCTGCTCTAAAGCACCTTCCTGAGCAGTGACAAAGTAGGATGAAGTCCCAGCCAGTTGTGCAAGACTCTGCTGCTCTTTTGCTTTGGATTCATGGAAGTTTTTCACTGCCAGAAGCACTGAATACCTTCAGAATCAGAAGTTAAACCTGTTGGGAAGAGCAAGACCTCCAGTGCTCTGATGGTTTCCAGACCCTCCTCACCTGCTTCAAAATTCCCAGGTTTTGATAGCCTAAAGTGCTTCTGCTCTTCCTGAGTGATTCCAAACATTGCTGGGGAAAAGGGAGAATCTCCATGGCAGTTCCAGTGTCAGGGTAGGATGGAGAACTTCAAACCCAGAAATATCCCAAGAACAGAGGGGTTTTGCATAAACATCCTACACTGCAAGCTGTCATAATCTTGGGAGGTCCCTAAAATCTGTACTAGAAGAAGTTCTGAATGAAATATTTCTGCTTGTAGCAGGGTTTGAAGGTCTCATGCTGGATTAGTGGCACAGTTGTGAGATTTTTCTTAGCTTTTTGTAGCCCTGCAGAATAATTCAGTGAGATCAGACTGGAGGGAGGGACCTGACAAACCTGTGGAAATTGCTTTGCCAGTTGTTTAAAACACAGGGATTTTTTTCTTTTTTCTTTAATGTGGTATCTAATCTTGATTATCTTATATCCAGAAAGATTTAAGTGGAGAATATCCCAAAATGCAGTACTGAGCTGTCAAGTTGAAAAACTTAACACAAAGCAAAATCAGAATATTTGCTCTGGGAAGCAGATGAAGGAGTGGAGTAGAAGTTTGGAAGTGGGGACTGCAGCACATGTGTGGGGATCTGTTTGAGAGGAATGTGACTAAAAGCAGAGCACTTCACATACTGCACTGCAGTTTTTCCTCTGGAGACCATTCCACACAGGGAATTTGTGTTCCATGGGTCACATCCTCAGAAAAAATCTTCTCTACCCTCAGCCCTGCATCAGCATCATGATTTCTCTTTCTTTAAAAAGGAAAAGCTATCTGGTATTGCAGATTTTGCATGATGAAAGTTTACTTTTGAGTTTGTTCTGAAAATCGCTCCAGACAGCTGCACTTTTATTGGGGAGCTCCTCTTGTGCACTTGGGATTCTCCAGATGTTCATTCTCTGGAACTAAAAACACTCATTTTCATTTTCCTCTGGGATATCTAACCTAAGCAGGGATATTTAACTTCTTCTTTAGCCCAGCATCTTTTCTTAAGGGAAAAACAGCTTCTCTTATCTCCCAAAAAGTAGTAATTCAGAAATTACTGAGGCTTTGGGAACAAGGGCATTAAGCACCAAATGACACACAGAGATCAGAGGAGGGGGCTGATGCTGTGATTTCTGTGTTTTGAGGCAAGAAGGGGAAGAATTCATGTGCAGCCTGAGTTTAGGAGGAAACTGCTGGGAAGTGCTTTGGGTTGGCTGGAAAAATGGATGTTTCCTGCCCTTCCAGTCCAGAGTGTCCTGCAGGAGTTGGGCACTTGCTGCAGGCTAATTTGACTAATCTGTCAAGATGCTGGGTTTTGTCCATCAAATGGAGTAAATTGATTTGCTTTTCTTTCTTATTCAAAAAAAAAAGGTAAAACATCAATGAACTTTTAAACCAGTGAGTTTCTCCTGGTTCTTCACTTCACTGTCTGTCCAGAACTTTTGGTTCTGTTCAATCTGAAAATGTATGAAGGTGAAAAAGCCACAGTGAAAGCTAAACGTTGTATTGGCAGATGTATTGGACCAAGGTGTTTACTTCTGCCTTTCAGGAAGCTTTTATTATGTTTTTAACAAGTTTCTAGTGAAGCATGTGTGCTGAGGTGTGGGAGAGTGGGGAGAGCAGCAGGGTCATTGCTGCCACAAGGACACCACGTCAGGGACCCTCCCATGGTACAGTGCAATATGTCCAGCTCATCATGATGCTTTAAGTTTTAAGTTTTTCTGTTCTTCTTGGGTGTGCAGGTTTTAGTTTTGTATTAAGGGTCACTAGGATCTTTTCACAGATGGTGAAGACAAAACAGTCCCATTCCAGTTAAGAACTCAAGGACAATCTCCTCAAACTTCAGGCCCTGAGCATAAAAAACGTGAAAAGAGGAGGGTGGGCAGGCAAGGAGGATGAAGCTTCATGATTTGAGGCTATTAATTAGACAATTCTTTATGCAAATGGAGTAAAACCTATAGAACTGTGAGATCTTGTGACCAAGCTCTCTTCTGCTTCCATCCTGGAGCCACCCAGGCTCTGCCAGGATGTGTGGCCTTTGAAGGCCCCTCAATAAATATCCATTTTATTCCTCTGAACTCTGTGTAGCCTCTGTTCCAGCTCCTCCTCTAGGCATCAATCATGCTGACATTTCTGGTGTGGTGTTTGCAGAGAGCCCCACAGTGATGCTGTCTGCAGGCAGCTTCTCCTCCCCCTATGAGCACCTGAGCCAGCCTGAGACCAAGAGGATGGTGGAGCACTACACAGCTTACCTGAGTGACAACACACGGCTCATTGCCAACCCCGGCCTCAAGGTGAGCCCCAGCACACCCTGGGCTTCCTGCAGGGACCCCAGAACCCCAGCACTTTGCATTGGCAGCTGTTATTTTTTATTATTAGGTGCTATTTTTATACAAATATATTCTTAATATATTGGGAGGTGGTTTATTTTTCTTTTTGCTAAGGTCGGGGCTCAATGTGCAAGATGGTATTTTTGTTTGGGCTTAGATGTTTATTAGTTTTAATTTCTGTTAAAGTCTCACAAACTATGAGTCCTACAGCACTTCAAGCTAACAAATTAAAAATGGAGCCATGTCTCTCTCTACAAGGCTTTTTAAGGATAAACTGGCCAATTAAGAAATGCCACTTAAATTATTTTTACTTTTAACCTACTAACCAACCACCTGTGGCTTGCAATGCAGACTTTTTTATTCAATTACACAGTTACACAATTATTTATTTTTTATTCAATTACACAATACTACTCAAACCTGTGAAGAAGAAGGTGAAGAAGAAGGACTAGCCTTTGCCTTAAATCCATCTTGCTTTATATATATTGCTATAAAACCTTAAAAGTTTGAGTTTTTCACTATGTGATATTACACGTTTTTATTTAAACTACACACTTATAGTTCTAGTTTTGTTATTCAATTTTGGAAGCTTTTTCCATGGCCTCAGGTTAAATGCAGTGCTTTTCTAGGGGTCAGTTCCTGTCAGCACAGAAAGTCTAAAATTTTCAGT
>VWZS01006492.1:106261-132600 GCA_013397075.1 Rhabdornis inornatus
GCAAATGGACCAAATTTTACACATTTATAAAAGTGTGAAAACTCTGACCCATTGTCCATTTTGGGTGTAGTCCCTGGGGGGCTTTGTCTGCCCAAAATGCACCTGAAGGCCCTTCAATAAATACAACCACTTTTTATTCTCTTAATTCTGTCTGACCTGTGTTTTTAGGTAAATCCCAAAAAAGCATCACTCCAGCCTGGCCTTGGACACTTCCAGGGATCCAGGGGCAGCCAGAGCTTCTTGAGATAACCTCATCCTGCCAGCCAGGAATTCCTTCCCAATATGTGATCCAAGAGGGGAGAGAGGAGGGGTGCAGAACTTTGTTGAAACAAACACTAGAAAAGTTAAATTCTTAGCAGAAACACCTTAGTGTTCTTAGCCATACAAATGAGAAATCTCTATTTTCTGTGCAAGCAGCGCGTTATTTATATTTACTCCAAGTTAAAAAAAAAAAACCCAAAAAACACAAACTAAAAGCCACAGGGATAACACAACAATATTTCATGCTACTAATGTGCTTGGAATGTGTGGTGTGAGAAGCCTTGAACCAAGTAATTGAGGCGAGATGATCCCCGATGGCTCTGGGGGGAAAGCTTTTATTATCTTGCCATGCAAGTGCTGCAGGAACCCTGCCAGCTCTGCCTTTGTTTTGCAGTTCTCTGTCAGGAATGAAGTAATGGCAACCAGTCATGGCACGGATGAATGGATGACCCAGATGGAGATCAGTGGCCTCAACAGTTACATTGTCAGGCGTTACATAGCAACCCCCAATGGGGTGCTCCGCATCTACCCCGGCTCCCTCATGGACAAAGCATTTGATCCCACCAGGAGACAATGGTGAGTTTTTAGGGTCCCTTCAGCAAAGCTTTGAATCATCTCCGAGGGCAAGAAGGGAAATATTTAGAGTTGGTTTTGTTTTTAGAGTTGATTTCGTAGAGGTTTTTTTGTTTTTTGGTTTTTTAATTTAGTTCAAAATGTTTTCGTCATGGAGAAAATGCTCAGAGTTTAAACTGAATCATCTCCGAGGGCAAGAAGGGAAATGTTTGGAGTTGGTTTCGTTTTTAGAGTTGATTTCATAGAGGTTTTTTTGGTTTTTTTTTGTTCAAAATGTTTTAGTCATGGACAAAATGCTCAGAGTTTAAACTGAATCATCTCTGAGGGAAGAAGGGAAATATTTAGAGTTGGTTTTGTTTTTAGAGTTGATTTCATAGAGCTTTTTTTGTTAAGTTTAGTTAAAAACATTTTCATCATGGAGAAAAAGCTCAGGGTTTAAATGCAGCCAGTTCAAACATTTATTGGTTCTCATTTCTGTTTTTATATTGTGGGGTAGTTGGTGTTTCATAGCCCAGCTATGGCAGATGGGGACATAAATATTCAGAAAATGAGCATCCCCTTCAGGGATTACCTAATTCAGGAGTGTTTGAGCTCCTTGGCCCCTTTTTGGTTGTTCTTGTTTGTTTACTGTGGATTTCCTCACTGCTTTCAAGGAGGGATTAATTATGCAGCAGCATCTGACTTGGGCAGAGAGCTGGGGACATTCCAGATGGGAGCAGGCTCTGAGTGTGCTCCAAAGGCTGGGATGTGTGGGAAGGAGCCAGCCAGGTGCTGCCACCCTGGGAAAGGCACAGATCCCACCCCTGTGGCTCTGCAGCTCCCCTGCCCTGTGTTTTCCCTGGAATTTGTGGTGTTATGGGAAGAAGGTGCAAGTAAAACACTGGGAATGAAGCAGGGATGGGTTAAGCTGCTCATGGCTTGCTGCTCTGGGTAGGCAGAAGCAAAGTGATCACTTTTTCTTACAGAAAAGTGTTGGCAAAAGTTTTATCAGCTTTCCTATGACAGTTTTATCAACTATCCTATGACTCTGGCTTATTTTATGCTGATGGAAGTTTTAAGAGATTGTAATTTATAATCCGTGTCTGATATTTCTGAATTTTCTTGCCTCAGTTCTGTCTTTTCTCCTCAGTTTGCAATGTAATCATTTTGCCAGGGTTTGCTTGCAGTTTGAGACTTTGCTGGCACCGAGTCCTGCCTTGTTCTGGGGGAGAATGTCTGAAATTACATTAAATGTGTTCTGTGCAGGAGTAAACTGAGCTTTTTTGATGCAGCTGGATGTAATGGGGCACCATTTATTGAGCCAGTCTGGGTTAGTTTGGAGTCCCAGTTGTGTTTAGGTACTTGTTTGATATTAAAAGCCAGTATTTTGGTGCCTGTTGTTCACAGTGTGCAGAATTCAGTGTTATTTTGGGCAAGTCAAGGATTCTGTCTTGAATTCACAGACTTTGGCATTAATTCTGAGCATTTCTTTTTGCTTCTCTCAGGTACCTGCATGCAGTGGCCAATCCAGGACTGATCACCTTTACTGGGCCCTACCTGGACGTGGGAGGGGCTGGATATGTGGTGACCATCAGCCACACTGTCCATTCCTCCAGGTGAGGGGCTCTGGGGCTTTGGGGCAGGCAAGAAGACTCAGAATGATCAGAGCTGGCTGACTCTGTGTGCTCAAGAGCTGAAAACCAAAGCTGGTCTTAAAAGTGCTGGTGGTGTCATCTGACCTTGTGGAAATGGGACATTGAAACACTGGGAGAAATCCATTTTATAGGAATATGTGAATTCTGTGGCTTTATTGGTTGAGGAGTAATAACAGCATATTTAAAAAAAAAAAAAAAAGGTTGATTGATGGGAAAGTGCTCCTGGATGAACACAAGGTGGGATGTCCAAGGAATTGGGAGGAGGAGAGGGATTGCTCTCCTGAGGCAGTTTGGGAAGTGTTCCCTCTCTGCTGGGAGTTAAATCCTTCTCCATCAGGATTGCCAAGTCCCACATTTCCTGAAGTTGCCCACACCTCCACGTGTGGGGTTTTAAGGAGCAGGGAGGTGTTTGGAAGGGAACTGGAAGCTGCTCCAGGGGCACAGAGGCCAGGCCACAAAGGGGGTTAGGACAGAGCTGTCCTTACTCCAGGAGCTGGGGAGCTCCTCTCCTGGGCTGCTTAAATCCAGCACTTCTGCCCTTCCAGGAGGAGAAAGATCTTGAGGCAAAGCCTGTGAATGTCCAGGAGCCCTTCCAGGATTGCTGGGAGCATTTTGGAATGGGAACATCAGGGCCAGGAGTTGGACTGGATGATCCCTGTGGGTCCCTTCCAGCTCAGGACATTCCATGATTCTATGAAATTACTTTTTCCTGGAAGACCAGACTGTTGCTGTTCCAGCTCCCTCCTGGCCAGGCCCCAGCCTGAGGCCAGGATTTGGGATGCAGGATGTTTAAAGGAGCCCAAACCTTGCTGTCACAAGCTCTCCCAAATTCCCAAAATAGCAGTTACCTGTCCTGGTTTTTGCATGGAGTCTCTCCAAGCTCCTTACCCAGTACAAAGGTAACTTCCAGTGCTGGACTGGGAAACAGGGATCCCAAAGCCAGCAGGGAGTAGGATGTGGCTCCTCCACTCTTCCCAGAGATTCCCCTGCTTCCCCTGTGTGGGATTTCCCAGCACAGCACCTCTGCTGTGTGTTTTGGCATTTTCAGCCCCAGCCCCTGCATGGTGCTTCTCCCAGAGGAATTTACTCTGGGGAAATGAGCACTTCTGTAAGGAGAGAAGTGCAATTAATCAAAATTCTGATTTTTATCTAGCAAGGGATGGTTTACTCAGCTCTAAGAACTTAAAGCTCCTGTGGGTTATTAGAACATGATTAAAGAACAGTTAAACAAAGTTTGGCAGATGTGAGTGTGATTCCTGGGTAAATATGACCTCTGGAGCTCATAGTCACATGTGGTTATAATCCCCAAAGAGGCCTGAGCTCAAAATCCAGAGGGGTAGGGAGGAATCTGTGGAGTTAACAGGAATTTTGGCATTAAGGACTGCTGGGAGGGTTTAAATACCCACATCAGGGCAGCCAGAGCTGACACCTCTCATTCCCATTTTATGTATATCTTATTCCTTTTTATGGAGTCTGGGAAGAGAAGATTTATGCCTGATGTGGTTTAATGCAGTTGGCATCAGCAAAGCAGGAGGATTTAATGCTTAGAAATGAAGCTAAAATATTTACAACATTCTAATGGCTTTATGTCTGTTAGGACACAGCAGAACTTCAGAGCTTGGTGCCTTGTCACACATGAAATATGTCTGTGCTGCTTCACTGCCATCCTTCCATTCCCCCTGCAGGAAATGTGAACAATAAATTCAGTGCAGGTTTTAAAAACCTGTATTTATCTGTCTACAAATGAGATTTGACTACATCTCCACTGCACCTCTTTGAAAAGCAAACAAACCTCAGCCCAGTAAACAGAGCTGGGTTTCCATGGAGCAGGGGTGGCCAGAGCTCTGTTTGTGCAGTCCAGCTGTGCCTTGCAGCATCTTTTCTTTTTTTTTTTTCTTTTTCTAAGCGTTTTTATTCCTGCCTTCAGAGATAAAATAAAGGAGAAAAGTGAATTTTGAAGAGCAGCAAGTCAGAGGTGTAAGCTCCACGTGGGTGCAACTCCCACACCCTTGAGCTCTGATCCTTTTGTGTTCTGCAGGGGTGAGAGGGGACTGGTCTGGCTGTGCCCTCTCAGTGCTACTGGGAGCAAACTGGGAGAACTGGGGTGTTAGGAATGGAGGAAGGACAAAATGCAGCCTCAGGCTGCTGCACAGCACCACATCACAGGATCCTTTTCATAACTCACCTTAACAAATGTTATTTTCTTCTAATCTTCTGCCTGCCATTCATAATCACTCCCACACTCTGGAGTTTTAGGGATTTAGCTCAAAGTCTGGCACCTTCATATTCATTCCTGCTGCTGGGGGCTGAGCAGAGGAGGGGTGCAGGTGACTCCTTCCAGCTGGGAGGGGGATTGGAAAATACAGGGGCTGTTTTTTTGTGTGGATGGGGAATTTTTAATCCTCGTTTCTGTCGCTCAGGATTCAATGTCTGTAGGTGGTGGGGGTGTGTGTAGGGTGGGATCCACTCCTGGGCTGTCTCCTGTGCTGGCTGTACAAGGGACAGACTAAAATAGGAATTATTATGAGTAGTAGTATTATTATTCCAGCCCTGAATAATGATACTTTTTATTATTTATAAGATTTATAATTTTTCCCTTTCCCCTCACTGCAGTGTTCAGATGTCCTCAGGACACTCTGTGGCTGTGATGGGCATCGACTTCACCCTCAGATATTTCTACAAAGTCCTCATGGACCTGCTGCCAGTTTGTAACCAAGATGGGGGGAACAAAATCAGGTAAAAGCTGCTCCTGCCAGGCACAAAATAAATACAATGTTTATTTTTTTAACCAGATGACCCAGAGGTCCTTTCCAACTTCATTTCTCCAAGGATTCTGTTACTTTCAGTGTGTGTTCTCTGATTTCCAGTACAACTTGTGCTTGTCCTTCTCATAAAAAAAATAATGTTTTTGTTATTTCAGATCAAACTGCCATCAGCTAAATAAACAATCTGCAGGATTACAAAAGCAGAAGATAACAGATTTGATTTGATTTTTTTGGTTATATTTAGACTTCTTTGAAATTCTGGGTAAAATCAACATTCCTTATTAAATGAACACACTTCCCAGTTCTTCTGTTTGTTTTAATTTTACCTATTTAGTTCCTCTGAGTGTGTGAGAATGATACAGGATCTCAGTTATTTTAACTCCAATTATTCAAATATACTTTTGGGATGTTTTTCTCAGAAATCCATAGCACAGCCTAGGCAGAAGAAGTCTGACTTCATCTGGAGTATCCAGTTTCAGTCAGACCCCTGGGTATCTTAATTGTTCCTGTTCTGAAAAATCCTGTGGGGGTGGGATAAATTCTGGTTTGGATCTGGAGTAACTTGATAATGTGGTTTGGGCATTGCTGTTGGTTCCTTGTTTGTTTTGAAACCTTAAATTTGGGAAGGGAAGTGGTTTTCTGTAATCCTCCCAGTTCTTTTCTGGTTTGGGTATTCGTCTATATATTTTATGGCACATGAAAAAAAACAAACAAATCAGGATTTTTGGTCTGGCATCACTCCCTCCCAGTAAAAAACTGCTGCTGATCAGCAAGGTCAGATGCTTTATTCTGTTCCTGCATTCCCCAAATGAGGAATTTTGAGGATATTGTTCAGTGTTGGGCCATTCTGATGTAGAAGTTGCATCCAGTGTTTCCAGTCTTGATATAAATGCAGCTGTTTGGGGTTTTTAGTATATCTCTCCTAAGGATTTTAGGAAGAAGAGCAGGAAAAAGAGCAAACACCACATCTCTACGTGTATTTCTAATGGAAACCCCCCAAAAATCCAAAAATCCAAGTTTGTTTGCCTGCCTGCTTTGTACCCCTAAGGAGCACAGAGGTTTCCCCTGCTCTCTGCTCCCCCCGTGGGTACCTGACACATCCCATGGGAATCCCATTGAAAGCTGCTCCAGCCGGATTCCCGCTGTGCCAGGGCTGTGGCTGCCACCCTGCTGAGCTTTTGGGAACATCAAGTGGGGTTTTAACCTCTCCCTGTCCCCTCTGTGGCCACCGAGTCCCTGATGTCGGTGCCACCCCGGCCAGGGCTCCTGCGCCTTTGTCTGTGGCCATGGAAACGGGAGAGGGCAAAAAAAGGGATGGATTGAATTGCCTGGATTCTGGATTGGGACACAGATCCAACGTGGGAAGAGCTGAAAAGGGAGAGGAAAGCTTGGGAAGGCTGGGAGTGGAACAGGAGTGATTTATCCTCCACTAAAATCGAATTCTGAGAGTGTGAAATCTCTCTTTAATTAGTCACATAGTAAATTAATAAACCATTAAAGCTTTCCAAGTTCATTAGGCTCTGTTCATTTCTGGCTCTTCCCCAGTCAGACAATGCACTGATGGCTTTTCCTTTCTGGTTTTAATCAGCTCTGTTTTCAACTCCTTGATGGCCCCGGCTCTCTGGAGCAGTAATAGATGGAAAAGCTTCGGGGAAATACCCAACACATTCTTTAAGGACATTTTGTAGGGAATTTGTTCCCTGGCCCTGTTAAATGGAAACCTTTAAAAGCCCTTTAGGACCATGTTTTATTTCACCCTGTTGCCCTGAAGCCCAAGGAGGTCTAACAGGAGGCTCTTGCTGTGTTTTGGGGGGCAGGTGCTTCATCATGGAGGACAGGGGGTACCTGGTGGCACATCCAACCCTCATCGACCCCAAGGGCCACGCTCCTGTGGAGCAGCAGCACATCACACACAAGGTCTGCCTGCTTTCCCCTGCTTTATTCCATAGCTCTCATTCCTGAGCTGCTGTCTGGGTCTGATTCCAAAGGCATCAAATCCTGCTTTTCCTCCTTAGGAGCCTCTGGTAGCAAATGACATCCTGAACCACCCCAACTTTGTGAAGAAAAACCTCTGCAACAGCTTCAGCGACAGGACCGTGCAGCGCTTCTACAAATTCAACACCAGCTTAGTGGTGAGCCTGCTTTTCTCTCTGAGTTTGCTTTTGGGTGTACTTTGGTTGGGTTGGGTTTCTTCTGGTGGAAACACAAGTCCCTGGCAGGCTCAGAAGCCAGGGCTGGGAGCCAGCCTTCCGTGGGGATTGGCCTCTGTTTGGCTTCTCCAGACACAAACCAGGCTGCACAAACAGAGTCCCCTGACATCCAGGGGTTATGGATGGGAGCCCTGGCCAAGTGTGGCTGCTGTCTGCATGGTCTCAGCCAGCATCAGGGAAAGAAGGGCAGTTTGCTGTCACTGGGTGAGAATTTTCCAGCTCTAGCGTTGCTTTGGATCTGAGCTGACCTCTGGCTCCAGCTCTGACCAGTGTCAAATCCTCCTGTGAGATCTGTAATAACTTATCTTTAGGTATCCAAATAAATTCATTTACTGATGAGCATTCCCAGGCTGTCATTTGTGAGACTGAGATCTCTGAGGTCCTGCACACTCTGTGCTCTCCATGGATCCCGTGTGAGCTTCCTCTTGTGAGGAGTCTGAACCAGGGGATGTCATCCCTCACAGAGCCACAGATCCACCCATGCAAAATCCCTTCACAGTGATTCCAAAGCTGTTACACTGTGGGAGAAGATTTGAAAATATTTGCAAATCTTGTCAGAATACATTGATTTATGTCAGGTTGGCTTAAACATTTTCCCCGCACTTGAAATGCCAAGTGGGATGTGTGGTATTGGGAAGGAAATTGAGTAGGACGGAGCAGAAATTTGTAAAAAGGAATCAGGAAGGAGCCTGCAGCAGCTGGGCAGTGCTGTGGTGGCTTTTTTTTAAGGCTCAGGAAGTTTTCAGCACGTGGTGGTGGCTCCCATCAGAGCCTCTGGGGAGGTCACTGGGGGCTGGCACAGTGGGGACAGGTCAGAGAGTGCTGGGAAGGAGTGAAATGTCACCTCTGCTGCCATGTCTCATTTTCACAAGCTAAGCCAATTCCTTTCTATCTTCAGCAAAGTCTTTTCACCCAGAAGCATGTGGAAAGCAAAACTCACCCACCCCTTAATCAGCTTCTGCATTGTGAGGGTGGCAAACCCATGAGGTTTGAGGGGAGCCACCACCTCTGGAAGCCGTGGCAGAATTTGTGTCGCCACAAATTCTTCTGTAGGAATCTGATTCTCTGTAGGATCCCTTGGGATGAGAAGAGTCTTCAGCTCCCTAAACCAACATTTTACCCCAGTGACACTTTGTTTTTGCCCAGGGTGACCTGACCAACCTCGTGCATGGCAGTCACTGCTCCAAGTACAGGCTGACGAGGATCCCGGGCACCAACGCCTTCGTGGGCATCGTCAACGAGACGTGCGACTCGCTGGCCTTCTGTGCCTGCAGCATGGTGGACAGGCTGTGCCTCAACTGCCACAGGTGACAGTGCTGGGGTGGGCTGGGACACTCCTGCCCTCTCCCCTGCTTTGAGGTTTGTAGGGGCACAGTGAGGTCAGCAATTAATTCAGTGCAAAACCAGGGAAAAGGAGAGTTGCTCTGTCTGTGCTCCCTGCAAGAGGTGCAGGGGCTTGGGGCATCTCTGCCAGGTTGTCACAGAGTTTAACGCAGGGAAGGCTGTGTGGGTGATGCTGGAAGACACTGAGAGATTCAGTGGCTCAAGAGCAGTTATCTGTGAGTGAGCCCCTTTCTTCTGGCATAGAAATTCCCATGATTTTACATGGATTGGGGGTTTTCCATTGAAGGGATCCAGGAGGTTTTTCCCCACGCCATCCTGAAGTGTTTGTGGCACTGCCAGGAAGGATCCTTACATCCAAATCTGAAGGACTGCCTGCTTCTGGAATTCCAGGGATGGGTCACCCTCAGTGCTGGTGCAGGACAATCCCTGGCCAGCTTTTTCCCTGGGAATTGCTGCTCCAGAGCTGCACCACGATGGGGTTAAAATCCCAGCGGTGTCTGATGAGTTTTCCCCATGTTTTCTGCCCTGCAGGATGGAACAGAACGAGTGTGAGTGTCCCTGTGAGTGCCCACTGGAAGTGAATGAGTGCACTGGGAACCTGACCAACGCTGAGAGCAGGTGAGAGCCAGGACACTGCAGGAACAAATCCCATTTGTCCTGCTGAGATCCAACAGGCAGAATTTTCAGTACAATTAAGCAGGTGCAATAGGTAAAGATTATTTTAATTGCTTGTGCTTTGAGTGCCCTTGTGACACAAGGCTTTTCTTTGCTCCAATGCAGGAATCCCAGCTGTGAGGTGCATCAGGAGCCCATGACTTTCACAGCCATTGATCCCAGCCTGCAGGATGCACTCCCACAGTGCATCAACACCCAGTGCAACCAGAGGACAGAGAGTGGGTAAGGTGGCCTTCCCCACCCCTGGGAATACTCTCTTGTGGAAATAATCCAAGGCAAATAGCTCTAAAGAAAAAAATACAGGAAAATAAAGCATGATGCCAGAATGAGGTTCTACTCCTGGCATTGAGGACTTGGTTTTGTTCGTTATGAGCAGTCTCCAGAGACCTGAGATGGGTAAAACACACCATGCTCTGACCAAACTGCCCAAATCCTTTCTGCCCAAAGGCTGCAGAAAAAGGCTGGAACTGCAGCCAGACTTCACCACGTTGAGAAATGTCTTATTGGAGGAGTTACAAGTAGGATTCTCCTTTTGCACAGGCTGAGTGGTGCAGGAAAATACCAAAGCAGAGTTGGAAAAGGGATGCTGGAAATGCAGCTTCCCTCTTTAACTTCCCTTGTGGTACTTGAGCACTTACTGGAATTTTTTCTGGCTAAACTCACATACTTGAGGGTTTACAAATGCTTTTGGCCTCCCTCTGTCTCATTGCTCTAAACCAGACTGAGCTTTGCAAAGGAGAGGTGTTCAGCTGGAAAATAACCATGTCTTACTTGGATGTTCCCATGCAGGGATTGCTTTGGAGTGCTGGACTGTGAGTGGTGCATGGTGGACAGCGATGGGAAGACTCACCTGGACAAGTCCTACTGTGCCCCTCAGAAGGAATGCTTTGGTGGCATTGTGGGAGCCAAGAGTCCCTATGTGGATGACCTGGGAGCAATAGGTAACTCTGCCTTTCTGAGCAGGTGCTGCCTCCAGCTGTTTGTGTTCCAGAATGAGCAGCAGGTTCTGCACTTAACAATTACCTCTTAGCCTGGTGCCAAATCAGCATGAAGAGTGGGAAGGGAAGAGGTTTTCTGTCATCCTTCCAGTTCTTTTCTGGTTTGAGTATTTTTCTATATATTTTATGGCACAAAAAAAAAAACAAATCAGGATTTTTGGTTTGGCATCACTCCCTCCCAGTAAAAAACTGCTGCTGATCAGCAAGGTCAGATGCTGAGGCATCAAAGGCAGCAAAGACACGATGGATATCATGATGTGGAGCTGAGTGCAACTCAGCATTCCTGTCCTTAAGAATTCCTGTCTTTAAGATGCACTATTTATGAATTCCTTCCACTATTCCAAGTGAGCACAATCAAGCACCCAGAAATCCTTGCAGAGCTTCTCTGCGTTCCAGATTGTTGATTTAACCCTTCCTGCACCAAGTTCTTTCTCCTATTCCAAGTGAGCAGTCAAGCACCCAGAAATCCTTGCAGAGCTTCTCTGCGTTCCAGATTGTTGATTTAACCCTTCCTGCACCAAGTTCTTTCTCCTATTCCAAGTGAGCAGTCAAGCACCCAGAAATCCCTGTAGGGCTTCTGAGTTCCTGCACCTATTCCAAGTGAGCACAGTCAGGCACCCAGAAATCCCTGTAGAGCTTCTCCATGTTCCATATTGCTGGTTTAACCCTTCTGCACCGAGTTCCTTCTGCTATTCCAAGTGAGCACAGTCAGGCACCCAGGAATCCTTGCAGAGTTTCTCCATGTTCCATATTGTTGATTTAACCCTTCCTGCACCAAGATCCTTCTGCTATTCCAAGTGAGCACAGTCAGGCACCCAGAAATCCCTGTAGAGATTCTGAGTTCCTTCTGCTATTCCAAGTGAGCACAGTCAGGCACCCAGAAATCCCTGTAGAGCTTTTCCATGTTCCATATTGCTGATTTAACCCTTCCTGCACCGAGTTCCTTCTCCTATATTCCAAGTGAGCACAGTCAAGACCCCAGAAATCCCTGCAGAGCTTCTCCATGTTCCACGTTGTCAGTTTAACCCCTCCTGCAGAGCATTTACGGTGTCCTTGTCCCTGTGCTTTGTCCCTGTTGTTTCAGGAGATGAGGTGATCACCCTGAACATGATCAAGAGTGCCCCCGTGGGCCCCGTGGCTGGAGGCATCATGGGCTGCATCATGGTGCTGGTGCTGGCCGTGTACGCGTACCGGCACCAGATCCACCGCCGCAGCCACCAGCACATGTCCCCGCTGGCAGCACAGGGTGAGCTGGGGTGGGGATGGGAAAAAAAAAACAAGCAACGCAACAAAACCCAAAGGAAAAGCAGTCCCAAAGCTCTCCCCATGGTTTTGTTGCAGTGTTTCCCTGGTTTTAGTCCGTGTTGGAGCTGTAGGGAGCCGTGGAGCAGGGGCTGTGTCTTGCTGCCCTCTCCTGGGTACAGCCAGAGCTGCTGCTGCTGCTGCTGCTGCTGCTGCTGCTGCTGCTGCTGCTGCTGCCCAGGGAGCCTGCCCAGACCCAAAGGGAGATAAGCTAAGCTTTGTCAGAGCTCAGACACTAATCCCAGCTTTCTGCAGCTCGGCCCAGCAGACCCCTCACGTGTTTATTTTGTGCAGCTGCTGGGAGTGACACACTTTTCACCCCCTTTTGCCTTGGGTTTGGGATGTGTCTTTTTTCACTTGTGTTTCCTGGTTCTGGTCTATGTGATGTTCATGGAATGTCTGTGCATAGAGAGATGAAACCACTGAAGTCTGAGAGGCAAGATTGTGCTGGGAGAAGGGATACTGGTACAAAGATAAATATCCAGAGGTGAGAACACCTCCCTGGAACTGTTCCAGGCCAGGCTGGACTGAGCTTGGAGCAGCCTGGGATAGTGGAAGGTGTCCCTGCCTGTGGCAGGGGGTAGGAAAAGATGGGCTTTTAAGGCCCTTTCCAACCCAAACCATTCTGGGAATTTTTAGTGTGATCAGAGCTAATTACCTCTATATTTAATCATCCCCCAGCTCTGTTGTAAATCAGTTCCTTCAGAACTTTAAAGTCAGTCCCTTTCAGGAGGAGGTGGGATGAGCATTTTTGTGCTATCCCAGCCCCATCCATGTTGAAGAAGAGCACCCCCAGCTCAGACCAGGAACACAGAGTGCTTCCACTCTTGTTATTGGGGTGACAGCTGGCAGTAAGATGATGCAGAGCTTTCCTCTCACCACTTGTATTTTCTGCTTGTAACGCTGTGTAGAAATGTCAGTGCGCATGTCCAACCTGGAAAATGACAGGGACGAGAGGGATGATGACAGCCATGAAGACAGAGGAATCAGTAAGTACCAAAAATACTGTGAAAACTGGGAGATTAAATCAGCCATTTATTTTTTAACACCCTAGATTTGAATATGTTAGGAAGCCCTGTGCTGATCAGCAGTAGAAAATGGCAGAGCAATGTTTTAATTCAAACATCCAGTCCACCTTTAGTCTCATGCTGAAAAATGACATTTTTCACTTTTAAAGATAATTCTCCATTAGGTGTGGAGTTTGGTCCCTTACAACCCCGTGTCATGAGCACTTCCAGAAATAGCTCTGATCAGCTTAAAAATTGCCACAGTGACAGCACAGGGTATGGGAAACTCTTCCTCTTTTTTGGCCCTAGAAAGCAGAAGCCAAGTCTGGCAAGTATGGTTAGCAAACATGGCAGTAAATATTTTTTGCACTGATTTAGGGTGCCTGCAGTTCTTTGCTAGCCAACAAAAATAAATAAAAATGGCACTTTGCATGATCGTGGTGTGCTGTAAGTTGAGCTGGTGCACCCAAACTCCAGGGGAGCTCCAGTGTCAGACTGGATCCCTGGCTCTGGGCCCTCACTAAAACAATACTCAAGATCTGAAGCTGTCTCAGCACTCAGAGATGGAATAATAAGCATATTTCAGCTTCATAGCTTGCATCTCCTGCTTCTCCAGTCCCTTTTTGTTTCCTTTGGAGTCAGCTCCCATTGTTGCCATGGGATGCTGATGCTGGCACAGCCCAGCTGCAGGAGTGTGGCTGGATCTGACTGTTCCCTATGTAAAGCCCAGCTTTTTGCCCCTCTCTGTGGCTGTTCCCTTGGAGGCAGAGGTGTTGGAGCTGTTTCCCTGTGGGTTCCAGGCCCTGCTCTGAGCTGTTTTGTGTCTGTCACAGTCAGCAACACTCGGTTCATCGCGGCGGTGATCGAGCGCCACGCGCACAGCCCCGAGCGCCGGCGCCGCTACTGGGGCCGCTCGGGCACCGAGAGCGACCACGGTGAGTCCTGGGCTCCCTCTGGGCTCCCTCTGGGGATTGGGGGATCATTTTCCTTCAGGAGTGAACCCTGGGCTCTCACTCCCTGTGGGGATTGGGGGGCTCATTTTCCTTCAGGAGGAGTCCTGGGCTCCCTCTGGGGATTGGGGGCTCGTTTTCCTTCAGGAGTGAATCCTGGGCTCTCACTCTGTCTGGGGTTGGGGGTCTCATTTTCCTTCAGGAGGAGTGCTGGACCTCTCTGGGCTCCCTCTGGGGTTGAGGGACTCATTTTCCTTCAGGAGTTCTGGGCCTTATCCCTTTGGGGATTGAGGGGCTGATTTTCCTACAGGAGTGAATCCTGGGCTCTCACTCTGTCTGGGGACTGGGGGCTTATTTTTCTACAGAAGTGAATCCTGGGCCTGCTCTCTCTGGGCTTGGGGTCTCATTTTCCTACAAGAGTGAATCCTGGGCTCTCACTCCCTCTGGGGATTGGGGGATCATTTTCCTTCAGGAGTTCTGGGCCTTATCCCCCTGGGGTTGGGGTCTCATTTCCTTCAGGAGTGAGTCCTGGGCTCTCACTCCTTCTGGGGACTGGGGGGCTCATTTTCCTTCAGGAGTGAATCCTGGGCCTGCTCCCTCTGGGGTTGGGGGCTGATTTTCCTTCAGGACTCTGGCTCCTTGCAGATAAGACAGCCAGAACCAAAGGCAGACAAAAGGCTTTGCTCCTTCTTGTTTTGCTGTTGGACAGTTTTGGCTTGGTTTGTTGTGTGGGGAGGCTTCACTGGGATGCTTGGCACCCTCCCATGGGGCAGCTCTGCTCCCTGGGACAGGGACAGGACCCAGGGAATGGCTGGAGCTGTGCCAGGGGAGGGTTGGGCTGGAAATCAGGAAAAGATTCTTCCCCCTGAGGAACTGGAGTGACAGGACAAGGAAAATGGCTTCACACTGAAAGGGAGTAGGGTTACACCAGAGGTTAGGAAGGAATTGTTTCCTGGGAGGGTGGGCAGGCCCTGGCACAGGGTGCCCAGTGAAGCTGGATCCCTGGCAGTGTCCAAGGCCAAACTGGACATTGGGGTTTAGGAGCACCCTGGGATAGTGGAAGGTGTCCCTGCCATGGCAGAGGTGGGATGGGATGGGATCCTCTTTAATGTCCCTTCCAACCCAAACCATTCTGGGATTCTGTGATCTTCAGCACTTTTAAGCAAATGCTGGGCACCATTAGGCTCAGGGGGTTGGAATGTGTCTCCCCTGCCCTGAGACTAAATCTCCTTAAATCTGGAAAGCTGCTCGAAGGGTGTAATGCTGTTGACTCATGAGGAGGCTTAATTTATTAGGAAATGAAGAGGAGGAGGGCTAGACAAGGCAGTCTGCAAGCTGTCAGCTCTGCAAGGCCGGGCACCTTCCAGCAGACCTGGCCCAGCACTAAGACTCTGGTTGCACTAATGGAATTGGGACAGGAAACCCAAAGGCCAAAGCCTTGGAATGTGGATGAACAGATGTCTCCTAGACAATCTTGCTCTAGGAGGAATTACCCTGGATTTGGGGTGAGATTACCTGTGCTGAGGCAGATTTGCCAGATTAATGCTCCCTTTGCTCCTTTCCTTGCAGTCCCAGCAAATCCTTACCATCTTTTAGTCATCCTGGGTTAGCAGGGGAGCTGTCTACCTCCATCTGGAATGTGCCCTGCTATTTTTAGTTTCTGTAATTCCATCTTCTTCAAAGGGCTGCCCAGGCTTCTTCCCCAATTCCTCCATGCCAGCTCCAAGCCATGACTCAGAGCATGGGAAATGGGAGCCATGCAGCTTTGGGGACTCAGCTGCTATTTTTACCCTTTTAGGTGTCTCCAGCTGAAAACCTGACTGAGATGCTCAGGAGCACCAGGGCTTCCTTAGCCTTTAGTCCTTGTTTTTTGAGAAGGATTTATTTCCAATTAAAGCAAGATCTTTTTCCTTATAAATTTCCATTTGGTTTTGCATTTGGAAATGCTGAGGGGGAGTTGTTTGCCCTGCAGCCTGGTCTGAGTGGGAGCAGCTGGTTTGGATAAATCTGGGTTATATTTTAACAGATTTTTTGGAGGTGGTATCTTTATGTTTTGGTTTGAAATCAGTGCCAGCAATTCTGTTGTTACAAACTGTTGAACACATGGGTGCTGTTACTGTTCAGGGAGGCACAAACCACAGGTCCTCAAAGCTTTGAACCGAAGGTGATGGCAGGGAAAGGGATCCACTGTGGACTTAGAGGAGAGGATGAGTTTGTTGGGGTTTGTTCTGGTAATTAAGATAATTGTTTTATTCCCTCTCTAAGCCCTCTGTGTGTGATTTCCTGAAGGATGCCCAGCCAGCCCTGGGAGTTCTGAGTGGCAGAGAAAGGGATCCATTATAGACTTAGAGGAGAGGATGAGTTTGGTAGGGTTTGTTCTGTTAATTAAGAGAATTGTTTTACACCCTCTCTAAGCACTCTGTGACTCCATGAAGGTGCCCAGCCAGCCCTGGGAGTTCTGAGTGGCAGAGAAAGGGATCCATTATAGACTTAGAGGAGAGGATGAGTTTGTTGGGGTTAGTTCTAGTAAGAAACCAGTTTTAGTCCCTCTCTAAGCACCCTGTGTGGATTCCATGAATGGTGCCCAGCCAGCCCTGGGAATTCTGAGCATCCAGCCTTGCTGCTCCTCACTGCTGCTGTTTGTTGCCAGGCTACAGCACGATGAGCCCTCAGGAGGACAGCGAGAACCCCCCCTGCAATAACGACCCTCTCTCGGCTGGGGTGGATGTGGGGACCCACGACGAGGACCTGGAGCTGGACACGCCCCCGCAGACGGCAGCGCTGCTGAGCCACAAATTCCATCACTACCGGCTGCACCACCCCACCCTGCACCACAGCCACCACCTGCAGGCCGCTGTCACCGTGCACACCGTGGATGCTGAGTGCTGAGGACACCACGGCCACCACCTGCAGGCTGTGGCACTGGGGACACCACAGCCACCACCTGCAGGCTGCTGGCACTGGGGACACCACAGCCACCTCCTGCAGGTTGTGGCACTGGGGACACCACAGCCACCTCCTGCAGGCTGTGGCACTGGGGACACCACAGCCACCTCCTGCAGGCTGCTGGCACCGTGCACTGAGGACACCACAGATGCCACTCCAGAGCCACGGGGACTGACTGTGCTGCTCCCCAGGGACAACCTCACAGGCTTCCCCACCAAACTGAGGCATCAGAACTTTGCATTTTTACAAGTAGAAGGTTGGCTCTGGCCTGGAAACGTGCTTGATGAATGGACCTGCCAAAACATGGAGACAGATGGAGCAGGAGGCACATTAGACCTCCAGGAACAGGGATGGGAGTTTATCCAGCAGCTGGAGTTTGTTGTGCTGGGCCAAGAGCACAGAAAGAGCTTAAAGAGCCAGAGATGATTTGGTTTCCTTAACTGGAAGAGCAGGAATCTGCAGCTGGAGAGCCCAGAAGTGCCAGACAGAGCAGGGAAGGCTGCTGGCTTCTCTGCAGGTGGGAACATCTCTGCACCCACAGGATCTGGGACAATGCATCTCAAGATTTTTAAGTAAAGGATTATTTTTCTACTATTTATTGAACTTGAAACTTTGGGGGGAGGGAGGGGAGAAAACCTGATAGGGATTCTCAACGAGTACCACATGCATTTTGTGCTGGGGAAGGGGCTTTTCCCAGGAAAACAGCTGTTCCTTAGGAGCTGACCTTCATCAGTGCCCCACTCTGCAAAGGGAAAATGAAGAAGCCCTCTCTGCCTCAGTGTTTACATTCGGATTGCTTTCTTTTCCACACTTGTTTCCTGTAAATATTACAGCCTGATTTATATTCCAGTATTGTCTTCCTATTTGCAGAGGAGAAATCCTGTACTCTCTTACTAAAATTCGGAGAATTCTGCCCAGAAACTTCTCCATCTTTATCTCTTCACTCATCCTTAAAGGATTCCTGTGTGGAAGTAATAAAGAATTTCTTTAGCATTAGTTACCACATAATCCCAAATGGAATCTGTGCCATTCTTCTGTTTCCTTAGACCACAAGTAGGGATAAACCAGTGTTTTGTAAAACTTGGGTTACTGTGGAAGAAACCTTGAAACCATAATGAGAAGCTGCTGCTGTTTGTCTGGAATTTTAACCTTGCTTGGTAATTCAAACAAAGATTAATCAATGTCTACAACACAGGGCATCATAATTATCAATTAGTTTTCTATCAATCACAGTGTTGTATTTTAGATTCACATTTTGTGATTACAATGATATCAAGCCGTTCTTGCACTGTGCATATGATAAACATCCATTTATATGTAGGTTTTTTTTTAAATCACTTGTTTTAATTAATATGGTACTTAATACTGTATTATGTAAAAAATTGGTTCTTAAACAGTACAGTAAAATAACTCTATGTGTGATACCAGGATACCCCTTTATACTATGTATAAAATTAAAATCTCTAGTGAAATAAACTGTATATAAGTATAGATCTGTGGAGAAGTGGCTGCACTGAAATGATTCTGCCTCAGTTTCCTTCTCTGGCTGAACAGGACTGAAAATTCACTCCAGTTCCTCCAGTTTTATCAACAACCTTGAGAAATCTAAACTTTAAATATAAATGACAGCATTGATGGAAGTTTTAAAGTCTTTTTTTTTTTTAGCTGGTTGGTCATTATTTGGGAAATGACCATTTCTGGAAGTGGTCAGCCACTGCTTAGAGTCATCAAAGCAAATAATGTAAAGGTTTTATTTTCCTGATCCTCTCCTGAAACCTCAGTGCCTCTGGATTTGCTGTTGTGCTGTGTTTGTGCAGGATTTGGTGGAGGCTTTTTGCTGAGCAGGCAGTGCAGGAATCCCCTGAGCCTGTGCTTTGTGCTCTCAGAGCTCTGCAGCTGATGCCCTGGCTATCAACCAGGCTGGGATTCATTTCCAGTTTGGAATCCAAAGTCATGCTGGTGCTTGGATACCGTGGGACAAATCATTTTTGATAAAATGTATCAGAAATACCATTAATAGCCACATACATCGGGAAAAGTCATCATGTTCATTACTTGAACTACAATATTTTTTTCAGGGGAGAGGTTTTTTGGTGGTTCCTCACTTTTCCTGCCAGCAGAAGTGCTTGCAGGGTTCTCTTGCAGCTCTGCCAGGAACACAGGAGCTTCCAGAACCTCTTGGAACAGCTCTTGGAAGTCCAACCATCAGACCCCTTTTGCTTTTGCCTTAAAAGCTTTTCAAGAGCTTCTCCTCTCTGCTGCTTCATCTCTTTTCTTCTGGGACATACAAATTGTTCTTGCTTTGAGGGGTCTGCACAGCCCTGCTTAACTTGAAGTGATGGGAAGAGCCTGAGCTCTTGCTGCTAAAAAGAAATTCCAGGGAAAACTCTGATTTCCAGCTTCCAGTGCTGGCACTGACCTTGTCCCAGCAGGAATAAATGGGATGCTGGGAAAGACAGCACTGCTGATAATGGATGTGATTGGGGTTTATATGGAGCTGCATGAGAGCTCTCCATTTTTATTGCCTGAGTTGTGCCCTGGCCTTCCCTCCCCAGCAGTATTTTACTGTGTTGACTGAGGAGCAAGATCGTAAAAGGAACAGTTAAACCCTGGATCCTCCTTCCCTAGAACTGATAAGACTTTATGGCCATTAATTTTCCACTTATTTTATATTCCCAACATTGTTGTGTTAATTTCCTGTAGGTTTTCTTCCATTCTCCCAACAAAAAAAAAGAGGTTGTTTTAAAGTGAAAGTGAGGATTGCCTTTAGTTTGTGTTCATGAATGTTAAATTGACTCGATGCTTGGAGTATTTGAGATCTGCCAAGTGTATGGATTTTCTTATATCCAAGGAACCATGGACAAGCATTTCTGTGGGCAGAATATATTGATTGAAAATGCATTAAGATTTTTTTTTAAATTTATTTATACTACTGCCTGGCTAAGAAGTGTGATTTGCAAAGCCTGGTACAATTTACCCATGAACATTTTTTAAGGCCACTGAAGCCATGAAATATTATCTTTACCCTTGCCCTTGACAAGGGCAGGGAAGGGAAGGGAGGATGGATGGGAATTCAGGAGATGTTCACATGCAGCAGGACTTGTGACTATAACTGGGCAAAGGGAGATCTCTCAAAGGCTTTATTCTGTCAAGTGACCCAGAAATGGGCAAGAGAACAGAAAGTGGATTTGTCAGAGGAAAAAACTATGGGAGTAAGCTGGCAGCAAATATGGAAAAGGAGAAAAAACTAGGATGCAAAAGTCCTGGATCTAAGGGAGTGCAGGTAATCCAAAAGGCTGTTGGCGAGTTCCAGGATGAATTTGCAGAGTTCCCAGCTCTTGGCTGCCCATTTCAGTTGTTTGTAAAAGAGATTCCCAGCTATGGCTGGGATTTTCAAAGGAGCCTGCACTGGGCTGTCAGTGATGTTTGGAATATTAATTCCTGCAGCAGTTAGCTCAGGAACCATTGGATTGTTTTGCTGCACAAACCCCCCTTTGCCAGAGAGCCTAAGTGGGAAAAAGGAACATCAGTGCCATGGAATATTTCATATTCCTGCCTGGCAGCCCCGGGGCTGATGAGAGGTGATGATTTTGTGCTTTGTGCTCTGAGCTGAGCACGGAAGGACCTTGGCCCACAAGGGCTGGTGTTCCTGGAGCCAAGGCTGCAGTGGAATTTGGACACTGCAGTCCAAGAGTGAAGTTCTCCAAGCCCTGCCTCGTCAGTGAGGTGCCAGACAGGGCTGGGGTGAGTGCCAGCCCTTGCTCAGAAACTCTGCTGGTTCCTCCTCAAGGGGGAAGATCCCATGGGATCGCTGATATCCCTTTGGAACAGGCATGCTGTGAGCAGAGGAGTGGGAATGTGATGGCAGAGGCAGGACATGTCTTGGATCTGGGGGTTTTCTTCAGCTCAGAGTGGCCTCTTCTAAATCCTGTGGAAAAAGTGATCCCTGGGCTCGTTTCCATGCTGGGAGCTGCCCTGGGAAGGAGCAGTCCTGGTTTGCTCTGGTTTGTTGGAGGTTTTTAGAGCTGCCACTGGCAAATCCACCAGTTCAGCACTGCCTGAGCAAGTGCCCTCTGCTGGGATTGCCTCTCCTGGGACAACAGCAGTGACAGCAGCAAAGGGAATCTGCTGGCCAAGGGCACCGGGCAGAGGGAATCCTTCCACCTCACCTTCACCTGCCTCTGGAACAACTCCATGGATGAAGGGAACAGCCTCCAAGACTGCCAAGTCAGCGCTTTTCACTTTGCAGGAAGGTGTTGGCAGGGTCCTGACAGAACTGGTGCCCTTTCCTTAAATCCAGCTGAACCATCAGACTGCCAAGGATTTCCAGTTGGGCCAACACTGATGGATTTTTCCAATTTTAGAACTCTTCCATTGCACTGAGGTAATGAAATTGGGCTGGCACCAGCAACAGAACCTGGGAATGCAGTCAGAGAGTTTTTAATATCTTTCCTTGCACTTCTCCAACATTCTGACACTTCCACAAAGTTGTTCCCCATATCTGTTCTCTTGGCATAATTAGTTCAAATCACATGCAGGATTAAAGGTTGAGTAATTAACATGATCTAATTGCTGCAAAATAATAATAACAACCTCCTTAATAATGGGTTTATTTCTATTGCAGCTGGACTAAGGAAATCTCCATAAACAAGGCAAAAAACCTCAGCCAGGGAACCTGGAAAAAACAGGAAGGGGATGGATTTTTCTCCCTCTGAACATGGAGAAATCAGGCACAGCACGTTGGGTGACAGTTCCTATGGAAACCTTTTATAACTGAACAGCAGAACATTTGAAAGCCTCATAAATTTTTTGGGAATGTTTCTCTTGTGTTACCTCCTTCAGGCCAGTTTTCCATATTGAACAAGTTTTTTCCATGTGCGACAAGTTTTTAAGGACAAAATATTGTGGGGATGCTGGAAATTCCAGGCTCTGCTGGCAGGGAGAAATCATGGACTGGTTTATCTTCTCCAAACAAATTGCTGGTCCCATGCCTGCTCCCTCCCAGTCCATCCCTCAGTTAATCACAGCAAATTTCCTCCAGGTTTATAATTAGCCAGATCCAAGGAGTAGTAGTGGAGATGTAGGGATTTATCCTATGGAATGCTTTCACCCCCAGCATTATGATCTCTCTGTTTTTTGGTGGTAAATGATTTTGTAATTCCCTGTGAATTGTCACTATCAGTTTCCAGTTCCTAGAAAATTGGTGCTTTTAGGCAATTTGAGACTGAATTATTTGGAATTCCCATTTCCAGCACATTCATGGGCTGGCCAATAAAAATACTCCTGGTAAGAATGTGGGGCTGGACCTGCTTTTGCCAGGAATCCAAGGAACATTTAGATGATTTTTAATACTAAAATTGCCAAAATGGACTTGGTGCCAATAACTAGTGACTAAATTTGAAGTTGAATGAGGAAAAATAAAGCCTGTGTGGGAAGAATGGGGATTTAAAGCAGGGAGGGCATTGATTCAGAAGAAAGTGTTGCTGAGGTTCCCCTGTGAATATCTGGGCCATTTATTGAAGAGAATTGTATTTTTTTGATCTCATTTTCCCTTGTTCTGTTATTATTCAAGAACTTGGCTTTGCTTTGTGGTGTTTATTTTAATGTTTACTCTTTTTTGTGCTGCCTTTAAACACAACCACAGAGATCTGCTAATGATGCACGGGGCAACAAAGGTTTGAAATTCTGCTGCAGAGACCACAGGTCCCAAAATAGCCCATTACAGCAGAGCCCAGTAATGATTTCCTTGCAGGAGTTACTCACTTTGTAAGTAACAGCTCTGAACTCTCCCACCTTTTTACTATTTATTTGTAGGCCACTGAGTTAAAAGAGTGGAAGCTGCTCACCAGGCTGCTCCCGAGATAATCCATCATTCCCAAACTCAGGAGCAGCAAATTCACAGCCAGCAGGTTCCACTTCAGATGTTTGGCAAAGAGTTTTTGTGCCTGGATGGAAGAACAGCAGTAAAGAAACATCCCAAGTTTGGGCATGTCATGGAATGGTGCACTGACAATGCCAAAAGTCTTGGAATTTGTAGGGGAAAAAAAGGATAAAGGAACTCCTTTTGGCACCTCTGGTGTATTTTGGATGCAGTGTGTATCGTGAGGTGATCTGGGTGATCATCACCAAACTAATTATTGGTGTTGACAAAGAAATCTGCATCTTTTGGATTCAAAACCTCAGTGTCTTAATGAAACAAAAGGAGCAGCTGGAGCAGGAGGAGTGGGAACAGCAGGGACAGAAGGGAATGTGACAGGAATTGTTGACATGAAGTGGTGATGGTAACCCATTATTTTTATGGAATATGCAGCAGCTGATGGGTTCCACGTCCCCCTGCAGAAAACATTTAATTGTTTAATTTCTCCTTCATTAAGCCATCACTTACCTAAAGAGCTCACAGATACATTCCCAGTACCTCAAATACCTGGGAATATCAGGTGGGTCTTGTACCCAACAGATGTTCTGTCTTGGCTTGCACTTTATGTGCACAGATCTGAATTTGTTTGTACTTTTGGGTGTAGAATCCCAGAAAATCCCAGAATCCTGGACTGGTTTGGTTTGGGAGGGACCTTAAATCCCATTTCATTCCATCCCTGCCATGGGCAGGGACAGTTTCCACCAGCCCAACCTGGACAATTATGCCTGACTGCACCTGTAATTCCAAAAGAATGTTTGGAATTACAATTCTAATTCACACTCATTCCACAAATTTATAAAATATATATGGCAGGTATGACTTCAAATCTGCAGAAGCACAGGGAAATTTATCTTTTTAGGAGAGCTACAAATGCAACTGCTGGGGTTGGGTACATTGCTCTTAATTAGCAAGGAATTTAATGAACTAAATTAAATTATTACAAGGTGGTTTATCAGTGTGACAGCATCAGGGCAGCAGCACAATTGAAGTTACACTGGACTGTTCTATTTTTTAATATTGCTTTTTGCTTCTGCAGCAATGTTGAAACCAAATGGAAGTGTTCTAGGAAATGGGAAACTCTTTAGATCAAAGTATAAACGTGGAGGGGTTTGGTTTGGAAGCTCCAGAAAAGGAGTCAAAGTCATAAAAATATTTCATTGAAAACTGTAACCAACAGGAGGAAATTCCTTAAGGAAATACCTGCATGCCTTGGCTCAGCATCCTCTTCCTCCTGGAACAGCTTTTTTTTTGGGAGGCTGATACCACCTGGACATGAGCCCTGGGGGAAAAAGATTAATACTTTCACCTACAAAATATAATATTTTAAATATCTATTCCTAATCAAGGAAAAAAGTCTATTTCTCTGAATATATTCCTAATTTCTAGAGTTTCTATGGAACTGTTTACTGCAGGAATTTTGTTTGTGCCATTAATATCAAACTATTCATTTCTGAATTCTTTCAGCAATGCACTTTAAATGTGAATTATTTCGATTCAGGGACATCTGCAGCCCATCCAAAAAGACCAAAAAAAGGCAATTTTGAGGAGGTAATTACTGTGGGTAGAATTAATGAGCACTGATTACAGGTGAAGCAGTGTCCACCTTCAAACTGGAAAATTAATGGTAAAATTAATTACTCTGCTTGAGTTCTTTCATTAGCATCAGTAAATTTTATGGTGTTTGAGCAGATCCATAATTTCTGCTGTAATAGCTTGATCTGGTGATAGTTTTTGAGGAGATATCACATGTTTCAGTATTCCTAGGAGAAAAGTGTTCCTTTTTCATAATCCCAGAATTATTTACATCCCATAATCGATGAACCCTTCACACCTCTCATTACCAGTGATTTTATTTATTAAAAATAATACAAATATTGAAAAAGGATGAACATTACCTGTTTGAGAAGAAAATTAGGGAAAAGGAAGCCCTTGAACAGAAGCTTGCCAGCTGTCAATTTTTAAATAATAAACCAAAAATCCTTTTGATTACTGTAGTTTCAAAATTCATTTTAGAAGTAATGGAAGTCCAAGATACTTTGTATTCTTGTTTTGGTTTGGGCTAAAGCAGTTTCTAAAATAATTTATTTGGTGGAGTTTTTTAATCTGTAACTGATCATTAAAATGGCACCTTGAACCTAGTCAAGAATTATCCATCAGAATTATATCTTCTTGATAAGAATTGTGACATACACCCAATTTAACTCCAAATGTTCCTCCAATTTCCTTTTTAAGACTCTTTATGTTTCAGGTCTGGATGCTCTTTTGCCTGCTCTTTGTGGTTGGCCTCTTGTCTAAAAATGGCTACAAATATTTAAATGATTCTTCACTCATTTATAGCAATGATGACAACATTCAGAGCTAAATTTACTGCATTGTAAATGACATTGCAAGGAACTATGATAGACGAAAAATTGATTTATTTTTTTTTTTAAAGTGGGTGCTGACTGAAATGTTTTTATGGACAGAGACTTCATGGAAGGGGAAATTTATTTTATAGTGATTCCATGAAATATTGTCCTTCTGTTGTGATGCTGGGCTCTTTTTTATGGCAGGTACAGCCCTGTGCCTGTCCCCTGTGTCACCAGTGCAGCACCCAGGTGCTGATTTCCCCATTTTCATGGATTTTAATGAGTTTGCCACATTCCTGATGAGGAATAAAATTGGGATGAGATCACTCTGGGTCACTGTGCCTGCTGATCTCCAGTGGAGTTCTTGGGTTCACTTGGTTGGGCTCGATGATCTCAGAGGTCTTTTCTAGCCCAATTGCTTCTGTGGGATATGCTTTATTTTGCTGATGATCTGTATTTCAGTGTCTCCAGGTGGATTTGTATCCAAGGAAGGTGACAGTGATGGGGATTTGGGGAATGATTCCTGCAGGGTGAGACAGCGCCCTGGCTTTGGCTTCCATCAGGATGGATCCCGGGGCAATTCCCCTCACAACAGAGTCCCAGCTCTCCTCCAGAGCACTCAAATCCTTACCAGAAATCTGTCTGGAGATGCATTACTGTGGGATGAAGGGAGGAGAAGGGCCTGAGGGTGCTGGTGGACAATGAGCTGTCCCTGAGCCAGCAGAGTGTCCTGGGGGACAAGATGGGATCTTCAGGCAGAGCATTCCCAGCAGGTCAGGGACTGATCCTGCCCTGTGCCCAGCCCTGGAGGCAACTCTGGAGAGCTGTGTGCAGCTCCGGATCCTCAGCACAGCAGGGACAGGAGCTCCTGGAGCTGAGCAAGGCCTGGAGCATCCCTGTGCCCAGGAAAGGCTGAGGGAGCTGGGGCTGCTCAGCCTGGAGAGGAGCCCCAGCTGAGAGGGGCCCTCAGCCCTGGGTGTCCCTTCAGCGTCCCTAGGTATCCCTGGCTGTCTCTGTGTCCCTGTGTGTCCCTGTGTGCAGGGAGGGTCAGGGCAGGGCCCAGGTTCTGCCCTGGGGGCCCAGCAATGGCACCAGAGTGGGCAGGGATTGATCCCAGGGAGTTCCCCTGGACAGGAGGCAGAACTTCTTCACTGTGCGGGTGATACATTGTCCAGAGAGCCTCCGGAGTCTCCTCACTGGGGACATTCCAGGCCCGTCTGGACACAATCCTGTGCCATGTGCTCCGGGATGACCCTGCTTGAGCAGAACGCTTGGATCAGATGCCCGCTCTGTGTTCCGTCCCAACCTGCCCCGTTGAGTGAAATTACCACTGCGCTCCCGTTCATCCCGCACACCCCCTGCAGCTCCACTACGGGCAGCGCCCAGCCCAGCTAGCCTAGCCGAGTCGA